>PYAF01002747.1:64647-79826 GCA_007407185.1 Glycine tomentella
CAAAAGAGCTACCTGGAAGCATTTCCGGGGGGGAGAGGGGAGAGGGCGGGATTGGAGGTGGGTTTGCATCAACGAGGAAGGATTTTTTTTTGGGGGGGGGGGGATGAACGAGGAGTTTGGGGGATGAAGGGGGCGGTTGCACACTGCATCCAATTAAACTTTTTAAATAGTTTCTTTTTCTTTTCTTTTGAACATAAAGGACAAAGATATATGCAACCCACGTGTTGTTCCAACTTCCAAGGTTCAAGGCTTCATGTCACGAGATTTTTCAGTAGCGGTAGTTTATAGATAAAATTATTTTCACCTTAAACTAAATTTCCTCAATCATTGTTAATGTCTTTTTTGTTTATGTGGAGAGGTTTGAGTTTTAAATTAAATAACTATTTTTTTAAGCTTTGAAAATATGTTATTGGATGGGCAAAAGAACCAAAATAATATTTTTTTAATAAATATTTACGAATAAGATGCGGTTTCAGAATTATTTACAGAAATGGGGCTGTGTAACATGCCTAATCCAGGCATGTTACAGCTGCCCCATTTCTATAAATAAGGGCCCCCCTACCCATTTCCTTCATATCCTGGCTTCCAGTGTTCTCTGTCTCTGCTAAATTGCCAACCATTCTGGTATTTTTTTGTTTTTCAGAGAGTTTTGAAGGTGTTGTGAGTGACGAGAAACATGAGTTCAAGTGGTAATTCTGTTCGCGTCATCTTATATTGGAATGGAAGAAAATATCAAGGCCAACAGGGTGTCATTTTTGAAGGGGAAACACGAGGAATGACTGTGAGACGTACATCAACCCATACTGAATTGCATGAAAAGATACATCAAAAATTACATCTGAATAGCAACCAGTCAATCACTTTACTGACGGGAAGATTATGGCAACACGAGAAGTTCATGGGGTTTCAAATAATGGATGATGAAGACGTGGAGTTGGTACTAGATGAATTTTGCAACCAGGGAAGGAAAGATTTTTTGGAGTTGTATATGAATATTACAGGAGTTGAGGATGTTGTTTTACCCCTCCAGACAGTTCCACATCGTACATCATCATATGCTGCTGGAGGGGCATCGCATGTTGCTGGAGGGGCACCATTTGTTGGCGGAGAGGTAAACGTGTCTCAAGAGGATTCACATGACCCAACTTGGGTCATGGATGAGGATGAAGAGGATGACGATGATGAAAATATCGCAATGGAAGATCGGCTTCTTAAGGAGGATGCTAGTGCGTCGGATGAGGATGCTGGTGTGCATCAGGAAGATGTTAATGTCGGGCCACCTCAAACTCGTCATCATGCGGAGGGTGGTTCGAGTCAACCAGAACAAGGTAAATAAGCTGACGATGTGAATTAGAATGTTTTGTCATTTAATTTGTTTTATATTGTTTGTTAATATGCTTTTGAATGTCCATTAAATGATGTTATTTTGTTAGGTTAAATAAGTGTATATTGTTTAATCGAGAGTGTTTGTGCTGTACTGTTTGGGTTAAATAGTTAAGGTTTGGTTGGGGTATACGGCTTCGTGTTGAGGTGTAGGGTTTGGTTCGGGTTTTGGGCTTTCTGTTGAGGTGTAGGGTTTGATTGGGCTTTAGGGTTTGGGTATTCGAATGAGGGGTTAGGGTTGTGTCGGCAATCGTGCATGGTGTTTAGGGTTTGGATGGTTTGGTTGGGGTTTAAGGCGTTGTGTTGAGTTTAGGGTTTGGTTGGGGTTTAGGTCTTGCTGTTGAGGTGCAGGGTTTGATTAGGGTTTATGGTTTGGGTATTCGGGTGATGGGTTAGGGTTGTATCGGCAGGCGTACATGGTGTTTAGGGTCAGGGTTGAAGTTGATTTCTTTTTAGCTATTTTTATGTAGATATTTATAAACGTTAAGTGATTCATTTTTTGGTAAGAATTTGTGTTGCTAATGCTTTTTAGTTGATATCGTTAATTAAACTGACGTTCAATGTGCAGCTGTTGAGGTGATTCCTTTCTGGCAAGGAATTCCTCATTATACATATATTGATTGGAGTTACCCACCCGAACAAGACTCTTTTAGTGGTTCCGGTTCTGGTTCGGGTTCAGGATCAGTGCAGGGTCCGTGGCAACTAGGGGATGATTTGTTTGTCAAACAAGAATTTGACTCGAAAAAGGAAGCACAATTAGCAGTGAAGCATAACTTGATGAAGGAGCATCAAGAAGCAATTGTGGTAGAGAGCAAGCCTGACAAGTTTTCCATGAAGTGTGTTGCGCATAGTGATGGTTGCCCTTGGAGGGTTAGGGTCATTAAACCAATTTTCTGAGAACTGGGTTGTTTCAAAATGGGGTGGAAAACACACTTGCTTGAATGATCATATTTCACAGGGTCACAGACAGCTTGATGCTGACGTAATTGCTTCACTGGTTGTTGGTAGGTTTTAATTTACTGTGATGCATTTCGAAGAAATATTTGTTTTCTAAGCATGTTGTTGATGTGATTGTTAACTTTTTTTTTTAGGAATGATTAAGGAGGAACCATCAGTGTCAATCTCATTGGTTCAGGAGAGGATTACCAACACATTCGGATTTAAAGTTTCTTATCGAAAGGCCTGGTATGCAAAGCAGAAAGCAATGGTAATGGTTTATGGGGACTGGGTAGAATCTTATGCATTCTTGCCCAGGTGGTGTAACTACATGCTTCGTTTTGCCCCAGGTTCTTATTTTGATATTCAAACGAATGATTACTTTGTTGGAAATCGGCTGGTACAGGCAAAGCGCGAGTTTCATCGCATATTTTGGACTTTTGGACAGTGTTGCGAGGCGTTTAACTATTGCAAGCCGATCATTCAAGTTGATGGGACTCATTTATATGGCAAATATAAAGGAAAATTGTTGGTTGCCACAACTCAGGATGGGAATAATGAATGTGTTCCTTTGGCGTTTGCCGTGGTTGAGGAGGAGACGCTGGAAGCTTGGAATTACTTCCTTTCTAACATTTGCTTCCACGTTACTCGCATGCAAAATATATGCCTCATTTCAGATCGCCACCGGAGCATCATATCTGCTGTTCAAAGTCATCCTGGTTGGCAACCACCTTTTGCGCATCATGTGTTTTGCCTACGCCACATTGTCAACAATTTTAATCAAAGATTCAAGGATGCAAGATTGAAGAAGGCCCTCATGAATTTAGGTGATTCAAAACCATGAAATTGATCATAGTTTTGGTTTAGAAAACTTTGTAAACAGAATTATGTTGATTTTGTTTTATATGATGTTGCAGGTTATACACCCTCTACGGTCGACTTTGACATCGCATTTGCGCGATTTCGCGAGACGAGTCCAGAGGTTGCGGAATGGATCGATTCCATCCCCAAGGAGAAATGGACACGTGCATACGATGTAGAGGGGAGAAGATACGACCACATGACAACAAATTTGGCTGAATCAGTGAACAGGGTGCTGAAGGGAGCCAGGAACATGCCTATCACGGCTCTTGTGAAACACGTACACCCGAATGGTTCAGTATTTCGTAGGCAGAGGTGAGGCGGCCGCCGAACAACTTTAGCATTCACATGCACAACAATATTGCAAAAATGTGGTTGAAGCAATGAGGCGTAATCAGTCATTGGCTTTAGGGCACCATGTACGCAGATATAACGTTGCTCGAACGTTATTTCAGGTGGATGATGGGTGCGAGAAGTCATATTCAGTGTCCCTTGCCGATCGGGTTTGTCAATGTGGGAAGTTCAAGGCTTTCAAATACCCATGCAGTCATGCCGCAGCTGCTGCTTTACATGTGCGCCAAAATCCTTTTCAGTACGTGGATGACATCTTCCTTGTAAGCAAGTTGGTGCAGGCATATTCAGTGCCATGGCAGTCAATAGGTAATGAACGAGCCATTCCACCGGGTGAAGGTCCAGTCATCATACCTGACAGCTCAATGCTGCGGGCCAAAGGTCGTCCCAGGTCCACTAGAATATGTAACGAGATGGATGAAGTGGAAACATCGCATAGACGTATGAGGTGTGGCATTTGTAAGCAAGTTGGGCACAACCGGAGAGTATGTCCTAGTCGTGGGGGGACTTCATGATTTTTTGAGTAGTTGTATGTTTTTTTTTCCTAGTGTTTGTTAATGTAGATCGTGGGGGATCTGTACACTCGCACATTTGTCTAAACAAATGTGTAAGGACCGCTGAGGCCCAGCTGTATTCTCCGATCTCTGGGAAGTCCCCAGCCAACAACGAAATATAGCGTGCTGCCATCACGCTACCTCTAGATCGATCGCACAACAGCCATGCACCAAGAAGGCGGGCAATGTGCGCCTTTGTAAACCGCGTCACAGTAACAAAATCTTTATCCAACTGACCCCAATCCCCAAAATGCCTATCGAAGTAAGTCAGTCGCAGATATCCACCAGTCAGCTCCGTTTCTTAGTCAGGTTCTTGACCGAAAACGTCTGCGATGACCTCCGGCCAATTGGACAAAGTCACTCCAGTGACGACTTTGCCAAATGTGGGCAATCCCAAGATACCAGCCACATCTTGTAAGGTGATAGTCATCTCTCCCTGTGGCATGTGGAACGTATGGGTCTCTGGCCTCCATCGCTCGACCAGAGCACTAATCAGGTCAGCATCAATCTAAAACAATATCATTAATCAATTGACAAGTATAGTTATCGTTAAATAAAATTTGATTACTAATATCAGTTGTTGCATACCTGAATATGTCGCATACGTGGGACATGAAGAAACCCAGCGTCACGCAGCATATCAGCAACGACCTCAGGAATATTGTCATATGCTGGCCCCCCCGACAGCTTGCCACGTCGAGTCTTTAGTAGTCGTGCGTGGGTGTTGCCCTGGTTCCACACAGCTTGTGAAACATGTGTGCGCTGAGTACGCCTACGCAAAGCACCCCAGTTGTACGGGGTAGGAACCACATAAGATGTCGGATCAATTGGCTCAGCCTCATGATCCGATACAGAGCGCGGCGAATCAGATCCATCAAAATCGGCCATGTTACTGTAACTTCATGCACGAAAAATAAAAATTCGTGTTAACAATTTTGTACAATTCACAAATCATTAAAACCATTAACACTAATCACTGCACCCCGAACCTTGAACCAATCCCTCAACCATGCAACCAAACCCTACCTCAACCATGCAACCAAACCCTACCCCAACCCTGGCCCAAACGTCACATACCTAGCCCACTGAACCCTACACCCTTAACCGCCCACCATCGTCACATGACCATAAACCCCAACCCTACACCCTTAACCGCCCACCAAACCCTAAACCCTTAACCGCACACCATCGTCCCATGACCATACCCTAAACACAACCTAACCATGCCAAGCAAACCCTAATCCCTCAAACCGATGTACCCATGCCCACCAAACCCTAAATTCTAAATTCTAATCATTTTATCCAAACACTACAGTACGAAACACCTAAACAATTTTCTATCTACCTAAATTTATGTCACTAACAAATTAACATCATCCTAACATTTTTATAATACATATATCGTAACCTAACATCTATTTTGCTAAAAAACAAGTACATGCATCACTAACAATATAAATAAGTAAATCATAACAACATGACTATAAATATTATAATAGAGGCAAAAAATTAAATCCGCTTACTTGTTCGCAGGATTTTGTCTGAAAAACTTCACAATTCAGCAGAGTTTCGCTGCACAAAATACCACCGAAAAACTCTAAAGAGAAGGCAGAGCACTTCTAGAGAGATGGTGGAAGTGTGGAAATAGGAGGGGGGGCCCTTATTTATAGAAATAGGGCAGTTGTAACATGCCTGGATTAGGCATGTTACAACACGCTCAATCTAGGCGTGTTGTAACATGCCTAATCCAGCCATGTTACACAGTCTCATTTCTGTAAATAATTCTGAAACCGCCCCTTATTCGTAAATATTTATTAAAAAAATATTATTTTGGTTCTTTTGCCTATTGGATGAGAATTAACATTTTATAATTTTGTATTTATGATTTTGTTTCTTAAACTTAAGCTTATTTAGTATTTATAATTTTTTATTTATGATCTTTGTTACTTGTTTGTTTGAACTTGGATAATGATGTTTTTTTAACATTTTGGTAACTAATTATCTATGTTATGGAATAATATTAATTTGTGATTTTTTAAAAATATTTTAAGACATTGTCATGCAGGTCAAATAATAATTCATCGATTCGACCACTGACTAGGTCATGCGGTTCAATCAGTGACCCACCGGTTCGACCACTGATTGGGTCATGCAGGCCAATCCCGTGATCCACCGGTTCAACCACTGAGCTAGTTACCCAATACCTTGATCGAGTCGGTTTTTAAAACTATAATATAAAGAGACTATTAAAAAATTAAAGAAAAAATGAAATAAAATTAGTTGAAGCATTTTGTACTTGAAATCAACCAAAATATTGAAAAGAAAATACGAACAAAGGAGAACCAATTTGAAACAAGACAAAAAAGTGAAAAGAGAATCGTCACAAATTTCACAAACTTCAAATTCTATCTAGGTTTTTCTTAAGGAAATAAACATGTAATTGTTTTTTTTCTTTTTAAAAGACTACTCATTACCTTTGCATTAATGTGTGTACGCTCTATTTTGCATCAATTGACAATTTATACACAATCAATCCTTTTAACATTAATAATTGACACGTTTTATTTTTCATTAACCAGTCCATTAATTTTGCATTTTTGTTTTGATCCACGTCACGTTTTTAATTATGCATTTTTTATCATCAAAACTCATAATTATATAAAGATTTTTTCCGAAACAACCCTATCTACTAAATTTAACCAACACAATCTCAATATTTGTTCAATTTTGGTTTTCAAAAATAACTTTGGTGGGAAGGACATCTATCAATGGCTTGTAAAGTGGTTAGGAGTTTCAACAGATACCTTCATAAAAAATATAATATTTTTAAATTAGAACACACATAAAATGGAATGACTAACAACATTTAAAATAAAAGAATTCATTATATAAAACAAACTTAAAAGTCCAGAAGATACATATAAGTAAAATTTAGTGTAATATTATTCTTTAAAGGATGTTCCTAGAGTTGACATTATATCTCGATACCTCTGGAAGAACCTAACTTGTTTGAAATATTCGATAAATATTCTATATAAAATAAAACATTATGAGACTGATAAGGCTGAAAATAGAACTTCGAGATCTAAAGTCTCCTAAATATCAAGGATTAACTCTTCCATAACTTTACACACGAACTTTTGCAAAACAAACTATCTGTCAAAATTTGGCAGCAACTACTAACCATTTTAATTCTAAGTTTTCTTGGAGTTTTGACCATCCCACTCTTATTTTTTTTCTCAAACCCCTTGTGCTATGCTTGTTAATCATTAAAATTAGCTTTTAGTATATTTTACCCTTTTTTGTTCAAAATTCTAGTTAAATATAGGTTCACTCAGATTCTCACATGTATATAAGAATATTAATGTCTCTTTTATTCTCATTAATTATTGGTTAATAGGCTACCTTATTGGTCTACTTAACTCAACCACTAAGCTGTCCTAAATTCTTCAACAAGCCATCTACACAAGTTTATCAAATCCTTAACATTCAATCATAACAATTAACTACTTCAGGGTCCATAAATCAATATGCAAAATCAATTGCTTCATAAGCTATTCTACATATAGCAAGCAACACATACACATATAGGCTAACATCCACAGATACACATATTAACATCACAGCTATCCATTTCTTGACTTTCTTGTGGCCTACCCTATGCCCCTAAAACTCCAAAGCCATGTGGGGGCCATTCTTAAGTCCCCTTGGCATTTCCTAACACATCATAACATCAATCAAACAATGTCTCAATATTAAACAACTCAAATACACAGTAACTTGCATTTTCCAATTCAATCATTTGGAGTCATAGATTGTCGAGAGCAAGATGCTCCTAACCAAAACTACATGTCCACAACAAGTGGACTATCTCACACACCCTCTACCTTGTTTGATGTGGAATTTACTGACTTCTTTCCAGTGTTCATTTGAACTCCTCCGCATTTTGCCTTTTGAACTTCCAATTAATGTAACTTTCAGCACGGGTGTCTGTTCGACACTTATGACCCATCAAAACTAATCTTGTGATGAACACTACATAGTAATGTAATTGCATGTGAGATTATAGAAATGCAAACTAATAGGATAGGCCATACAAAATTCGTGTTTAGAATGATAATTGGGAAATGGGAGACATTTTGAAAGCCCAATCACACCATTGTGATCTATAGGTCGCAAGGATTTCAAACACGTGGTTGATTGTGCAAAATGGAAAAGTGCACAATGTCTCCCTTCCACATCCACACAAAGAATAATTAAGAAACTAGCAGTGATTTGTGATTACCACGTAGAATCGGGACCGAGGCTGTGCTAGTAGCTTCAATAAGACGAAGTTTCACCAATTAAAAAAATACAAACCATGACCGAAAAGGGTGAGAACTGTGAAATGCAAAGCAAGAAGATGAAGAATCAGTGGTGTGGTGCCTCTTTGATGCTTGACAATGGCTATGTCTTGCATGCAAGGGGGACAATTTTGAATTTTTAGAGGTTGAAAAGGCTATAGGGTTAGCGGAGCTTGGATAGGTATTGTACATGGTTGTAGGGGGATTCCATGAGGGGTTAGGAAAAAGAATTAGGATTTAATTGTGATTTAAATAACTATTTACAACTATAGGCAAGATAGGCGCAAGCTTATAGAAACTCGTATATTAATAAAACTAAAATTATAATAAAGCACTTGATCAATGAATTACTTGATTTTAATAAAACTCTACTTAATATACCTTCATACCCAAATTATAAAATAAGTTGCTATAGTAACTAATATTTTAAATCAACATAATTTAACCCATAAAAAGAAAGATAATCAATATGGCTTACATTTTATATGGTAGATGTCATATTAGTTATTAGCATAATAGAATGTCACAACTATGATCTTAATCTAATAAAACATTGGTAGCATGGTTAGTTACCTTTGAAAACTTAATTTAATCAATGTAAACTTATAATGTATTTTTTTTTTTGGGTTATGAGATTATCGCTATGTATAAAAATCTTAATTTAAATAGACATGAGCATAAATAAAAATAGCTTTTATGATATTGCACCTTGAAATTTAATTTTAATGTCTGAAAATAATTATAATACTTTAAGAGGCTTGCTTGAAAATCTTTGAGAATACATACATACATTTAATTAACATTGATCACTACATTTTTAATTCCTATTGATCCAAATCATTGCAAATGATATTTCTTTTCATTTGATGTTTTCTTAAAATCCTTTCATTTACGTTTTTTTACTCCTATTAATTCATATTAAAGCCTTTTTTAATTTAATTATTGAAGATGATATTTCCACTATTACCATCTAGCTAACCGATGAAGGTGACATTATAAAGTTATGGAAATTAATTCTTTTTGGAATATAGTGTCGTCATACAAATGAAAAGGAAATATAAAAAATCTCTCTAATATACTTTATACAAAACTAAATTTATACAGTAAATTTTAAATTATTTTACACGTGAAGTTTACAATTTGACTATTAAATAATTAATTAAATATTATATAACGCACTACATTTCATTAATATATATATATATACAAATTAAAAAGTTCAAAATCATAAATTTGATAAATTTTTAGTAATTGAAATATTATTTAAAATGTCATTCACATAACATAAAACAATACAGTGATAACAAAAATGAGAGAGGAAAAAAATTGACCGCACCCTTCAAATACCAATATTGCCAAGCGTATCCTTTATTAAAATTTTCAAAACAACAAACTTTGTTTGTAATTCATTTTAGAATAGTTTGTTTGTAACTATTACAGTAGGTTTCTTAAGGCTTGTCTAGAATAGGTTTCTCTAGAGGAAAGAGTAGAAAGGAGATTCTCTATGTCTTGATCGCCAAGAGTCTAAGGGAGTTAGATTTTTTATCTTAATCTAGGTTTGGTTAAGAGTGATTGTAATAAGCTTGTAAGAAAAAAATATTGTGAATAATGGAACTCTAACTAATTTGGTTAAAAGAAACTATATGTAGCTTCTCAAGGGTGAGAAGTGAACCAGTATATCTCTTGGTGTTAAATACTTTCTCTTTATATCTTCTTATTGTCATTAATTGTCATTCATTTGGATAATTTTTTCAGAATCAACATAAATATATTTTCAGCTATTGCTTTCTTTAAAGTTTGGCATTTGATTGATTGAAAGTTTTCAAAGGTTGTTTGTGATACGATCCTTATTACTCTGATTGTTTTAGAAAATTTTAATTGATCAAGAACAACCAATTCACCCCCTCTTGGTTATTGTGTGTTGTTCATATTGTTTTCCACATTTAGCTGATGTTCATTCCTCCTTGGAAGAGATTGCCTCTAGGCTAGAGAACATTGAGACTAGAATGGTTCTCAAAGATTTTGATAATATCTAGATTAGTGGATGCATTGTTTTAGAAAATTTTAATTGATCAAGAACAACCAATTCACCCCCCTCTTGGTTATTGTGTGTTGTTTATATTGTCTTCAACATTTAGCTGATGTTCAATCCTCCTTGGAAGAGATTGCCTCTAAGCTAAAGAACATTGAGACTAGAATGGTTCTCAAAGATTTTGATAATATCTAGATTAGTGGATGCATTGTTTTAGAAAATTTTAATTGATCAAGAACAACCAATTCACCCCCTCTTGATTATTGTGTGTTGTTCATATTGTTTTCAACATTTAGTTGATGTTCATTCCTCCTTGGAAAAGATTGCCTCTAGGCTAGAGAACACTGAGACTAGAATGATTCTCAAAGATTTTGATAATAACTAGATTAGTGGATGCATTGTCTTGCTTCTAGTAGTGTTGTTTGCTTTCTCTTATGTTCAACAACTGTCTTCAATATTCACCTTATGTTTCTGCATCTTCCATTAATGAATAAAATTTTGTTTTATGTTGTTTACATCTTCCTTGCTTATTTCATTATAACTGGAACATTTTGTCTTTGATAAGCCAAAAGGGGGAGAAAAATGAACATATATACAATGAACATATGAAGGATGTTGAGTAATTAAAAGAAGGGAGAAGAATGAAGAATGAACATATGAAGGATGTTGAGAATCAAACTTATGAGCTAACCGAGTTACCCAGAGGAAGACGAGCTTTGAAGAACAAGTGGGTGTATAAAATCAAACAGGATGAGAATGACCAGAAGCTGAGATACAAAGTCCGAATTGTAGTGAAAGGCTACAATCAGAAGAAAGGGATTGATTTTGAAGAGATATTCTCTCCTGTTGTGAAGATGACCTCGATTCGAACAATGTTAGCCATGATGGCTTCAATGGATCTTGAGGTAGAATAGATGGATGTGAAAACGGCATTTTTTCACAGTGAGCTGGAGGAAGAAATTTTTATGGAGCAGCCTGAAGGGTTTGAAACTCCGGGATGTGAAGGCATGGTATGCCGATTGAAGAAGAGTCTCTATAGCTTGAAGCAAGCACCTCGACAGTGGTACAGGAAGTTTCAATCCTTCATGACAGAACATAAGTTCATGAAGACCGATGCAAATCACTGTGTTTTTGTGAAGAGGTATGAGACTGATGATTTCTTGATCTTGCTACTATATGTGGATAACATGCTGATAGTAGGGCAAGACAAGAAGATTTTCGCCTTGAAGAAGGCGTTGAACTTGCCCTTCGCGATGAAGGACTTTGGTCCAGCAAAGCAGATTCTCGGAATTAAGATTATCCGGGATAGAAAGAAAAAGCTACTGTGGCTAAGTCAAGAGAAATATGTTGAGAAGATCCTGAAGAGATTAAACATGGACAAAGCCAAGACACTGAGCACCCCTTGGCTGGACATTTGAAGCTGGATGAGAGGCAATGTCCAAAATCAAATGAAGACAAAGAGGGGATGGAGAAGATCCTGTACCAATCTGCAGTTGGAAGTTTGATGTATGCAATAGTTTGCACTAGACCCGACCTGGTATATGCAGTTGGAATGGTGAGCCGGTATCTTTCGAATCCCGACAAAGAACATTGGGAAGCAATGAAGTGGATCTTCAGGTACCTCCGGGGTACGACCAATTTGTGTCTTTGTTTTGGAGATGGTGAAGTCGGGTTACAAGGCTACTTGGATGCTGATTTAAGGGGAGATTTCGACTCGAGAAAGTTGATGACCGGATATTTGATGACGTTTGCTGGAGGGGCAATCTCGTGGCAATCAAGATTGCATAAGTGTGTGACACTTTCGACGACGGAAGCCGAGTACATTGCCGCAACAGAAGCGTGCAAAGAGTTGATGTGGATGAAGAAGTTTCTCCAGGAACTCGGTCATAACCAAGACAAGTATGAGCTGAAGTGTGACAGTTAGAGCGCAATTCATCTTGCGAGGAACTCAACGTATCACTCCAGCACCAAGCACATAGATGTGAGGTATCACTGGATCCGGGATGCGGTGGAGGATGAAAAGCTCACACTTGGCAAAGTGCACACTAGTCAGAATTGGTCTGACATGATGACAAAGCCGGTACCAACAATAAAATTTGAAGATTGTTGTGAAGGAGCCGGGCTGATGGATTCGATACATTGAAGCCGAAAAGGAAGGCCGGGTTGTGAAAAGATGACCCCGACTGTAGTAGAGACCGAAAAGGATTCTGGGTTCCTGTTGTGTCGCATTGAAAACAGAAGGGGGAGATTTGTTGGATATTTCCGTTTTAATGCTTGGGCCAAATCCCAATATGTTGAAAAGAAATTTGTTGACTTAGACCCAATTCCCAAGGGGCTGACCTCGGCCCATTCCAGTTTAGGGTGCTTAAATGCCTAAACCTAATTCTTTTTTATAAATACGACATTTATAGATGGAGGCGGTAGAATTCAGAGTTCCAGAGAGTGGAGAGAATTCTCGTTTGAGCTCAGAGAAGAGAGTTTATCTGTGAGTGAGTCTCCGAGAGGTTGAGTGAGCAACCCTTGTAGAGAGTGTTTCCTTCATTGTTGGTGAGGTTGAGTGTCTCTAGCGAAAGACTATTGAGAATGATTGTAACCTTCATTGATAATAGTGAATTGTTTCTGGACTAGGTTCCATGGATTTTCTTCTTCGTGTTGAAGAAGGTTTTTCCTACATAAAATTATTATGATTGTGTGTCTTTCTCTCCTGTTCTTTCTCGCATTTTGATCATTCACATTTCCGCATTATTCTGATTTGTTTGTTTGAAGGTTGAGTCTGTGTTGTGACTCTCTATTTGTTGATAGAAGAGAGTGTTCCTCCCAACAAATTTAAAGACCTATATTTGAAAGTCAGCAAAACTTGAGAGATTGATGTAATAATTTGTATAAATAAGTATTATATTATTTACTTAATATTTTTATAAAAATTATTATTCTTTTCATATTTAAATTTATTTAATTTTAAATAATAAAAATATAATTCACCCATATACAATTTGTCTCGTATATCGCCCGACTAGTATTTATTACAACTAACTACTATGTAAGGACAAAATTCAGGATATATTTTATTTTTATAATATTTCATTATTTCCCTATAAAGCTCCACCAGTACTAGATATGTTAGCAATCATTGACATCAGCGTGCGACTTGCATTCCAATACAAAACAATATATATATATATATATATATATATATATATATAATAAGTATCTTTAGATAATAAGTATGTTTGTAGTATTGTATTCGACTTAATCTTTTATGAAATAGGAAAATTATAGGATCAGATTAAATATATTTTGATTATATACCAACTTTTTTTAAAAAAGCAATTATATACGTGTTACTTGTTTGTAATATAATGTTTATATAAAATAATAATTTAATATAATTAAAATACATATAGTTTATTTGCAATATTTATAGCTTAATTTACGAGGATTTTTTTGTAACTGATAAAAACTCAGTAGGAATGTGGATAGGTTTAAATGAATATTTTCGTTTCCACCTTTTATAAACCAGACACCAACCCTGCCTCGCATTTGTGGGAATAACCACGGAGAGTTAAACTAAACAGGCTCCCGTTCAAACCCGCTTTTTTTTTTAATACACGTTCAATCCCGTTTTAATGTCTAATCTTTTTTATGTAAAATAAATTTGGATTATAAATTATGCTAAAATATAGGAACAATCTTGGCTACATTACAATTTTGGTAACTATAATATTTGATCTTTCTAGTTTTATAAATCGATCCTCCTGATAAATTATTAACAAATAATTTTAACTAATTGAGTTATTAAGTTAATTATTAATTAATTAATTAAAATCATTAATTATTAAAAATTTAATAAAATTATTAATAATTATAATTCTCCACAACGTTGTATTCCTCCTATTCTCCAAAAATACATCTTTCACCTCTATTATTGCACGTAATTTCACTAATAACAACACCATATTAGAATTAATAGTATTTTATTAAAAAATTAATGATTAATAATTTTTATTTAATTTATAATTAATTTAATATCCCTAATAATCATAATTATTAGTTACCAATGGGACCAAAATCGTTAATTTATAAAACTAGAGGATCAAATGCTACAATTAAAAATCAAATGAATCAAAATCATGGATTTGAAAAACTAGAGGAACCAAAATTACAATTTATCCGATAATATTTTATCTTATTTTTTTGGTTCTAAATTGGTCCCCTAATTTCTAAAAGTTTTAAAATGATAATCTTATTTAATTCATGACAAATTACAAGTTAGTCCTTTTAAAAAAATTGATCAATTTTAATTTTTTAACACGATTTTGAACATTTTTTTTTGTGGATTTAAGATGTGAAATTTATTTTATGAGATTCACTCATAAAATCTATAGGAATCAACTAATATTTAAAGAAAAACAAGTAATAAATATAGTGAAAATCGCATGAAAAAAGAATATCATGAATAATAAAAAAAAATGTGACATTAGATTTTTAGATTTTTGATTGATTATGATACTCACTTTTCATGCATTTTTTATGTTGTTTATGTCTCTTTTTAGTTGATTTGCATGGTTTTCATGTAGATGAATTCAATGAATCAAATTTAAATCAATTAAAAAAATATTCAAAATTATGCTTAAAATTAAAAACAAATAGTTTTTTTAAAGGATTAACTTCTCATAATTAAATAACCATTTTAGAACTTTTTAGAATTAGGAGACCATT
>PYAF01002747.1:79926-114296 GCA_007407185.1 Glycine tomentella
AAAACATAGACAAAATTGAAGATTGAACCAAAATTACAAATTTCTAAAATAGGGAGATCAAATATCTCTATTTTAAAATAGAGAAACCAAAATAAAAAATTGAACAAAATAGGAAAAACCAAAAATATATTAATTAATAAGTTAACTTATAAATATCATATGAAGACGTAAAATGATACGTTTAATATTTATAATATTTAAATTTTATATCTAATAACTTATCATCTTAAAAAGTATGATAGTAATTTTTAAAATTTTGTATTATAAAAATGGTAAAATTAATTTTTGCATTTGACTTTGGAAATGTAAAACTAAATTAAATAAATGTTATTAGAATTATATTATTTAAAATTTATTGTTATAGTTAAATACTTTATTTATAATATTATTTTAAAACTGAAAATAAAAAATGTTTTTCTTTATAATTTTCTTTAATATTGAATTTTTTATTTGTAAAAGAAGAAATTTGTTGTATGTCTCTCACTTACATGCATAGTTTTAAAAATCGAATTGGTGACTAATCCAGCCAAGGTAATGGTTCAGTGGTCAAACCGGTGAGTTACTAATTGACCCGCATGACCCAGTTTATGTTAAGAAATATAAAAATTTATACTTGTCTTAAAATATTTAAAAAATGACATAAAAAATCATAATATAGATAATTAGATACCAAAATATAAAAAAATCATTGTCTAAGTTCAAACAAACAAGTAACAAAGATCATAAACATAAGCTAAATAAGTTTAAATTTAAGAAACAAAATTATCAATACAAAATTATAGAATGTTAATTCCCACTCAATAACCCATTTTCACCCAATAATCGATACTTGCACTCAATTACTATTATTCTATATTAATATTATTAACAATTTATGAGTATTTTAAATACGTCCCTCCCCCACCCTTAATCCTTGTTGCAAGCTCTCCATTTTTTTAATATGTGCTAAGATGGTCCCCCTCACGGCGGAAATAGCTTCTAGCAAGTGGCTCTTTTGCCCCCACCATGGTTAGATTACCCTTTGCCACGAACCCCCACCCTCTCACCGCGAACAGACTAGCTCCACCACCCCCCAACCACTGTGAGCAAAGACGAGGCGACGCGAGTGCTCGAAGGGAGAAGATGGACGAGGCACAGAGGCAGAAGATTTTTTTTTTAATATCGACCTGGTCCAATTCAACTGGTCGGCAGTCAAACCGTGAACCTGGCCAAATCACACCGGGTAAAAAGCATGACCGATTCGATGACAGACTCGACCCGGTCCAATCACCAGGTCGCGTCCGACCGGACCGACTGACTAGGTCGATCCAATTTTTAAAATACTGCTTACATGACTACTAATATAATAACCAAAGCTAAATAAATAAAAGAAAGAAAGAAAGAGAAGTTTTAATTTATAAAATTCTGTCGCAAAAGCATTAGTGACGAAATTAGCGATGGAATTAGCGACGGATTTAGCGATGGCTCGAGGTTGGCGCTGATAACGTGAGATTGCAGCAGAAGGCCATTTCTCACTGGAATCTGGCGCCAGTAGCGCCATAGTGGGGTGCTAGTAGCGCCATAGTGCACCATCAACGTTGGATTTTGTTTATTTAGCTGAAGTACGTACCATACATAATGAATCAAGAAATAAGGTTTTGTAATCTCTTTCGCTGGTTTTTAATTAAAGTAATTAATGCACTTATCTGATTAAGTAATTGTTAGTACATTGGATGCATACGGGGTGTTACATTTATGGTATCAGAGCAATTTCTTGATAGAAGCATTATGTATGGTTTGTGTGTGCTCTTGACTGTTGTTTGAGTTTGCCATGACTATTACATGTGTGGACACTAATTGTGGGCCTGATCAACTTACTGTTTGGTGTACATGTGTAGTGTCATGACGAGATCCCGGAACAACAGTGGGGCGACAAATCCCAGCCCGATCCAGTGGTGGCTGCCTTGGCAACCATGCAACATGAGTTGGCTGCTAATAGGCAGATGCAGGAGACTATGTAGTGTGAGATAACTGTGAACCGTGAGATGAATGAGGTCTTGATGAAGGCTAACCAGGAGATGCTTGAGGATGTGAGAACTTTGAGAAAAGATGATAGAGTATCCTCTACACCTCCAACGCATGAGGACGAGGGTAGTCACCATCAGGTTGGGGGTAGCCACCTAAGAGGGGACCAGGTGTCCCATGCTGAGGCTGATGATGATGTTGCAGCCCGAGGGAAGATGTTTATCACCTTTAGTAAGCATGACCCTCCAGTTTTCCTTGGAGGATATGATCTAGTTGCTGCAGCTAGATGGCTGCAGGCTTTAGAGAAGATATTCACAGTGATGAAGTGCCCAGACCATCAGAGACTTCTTTATGCCACATATATGCTTCAGGGAGATATCCATGAGTGGTGGACCACCACGTCTTAGTTGTTGAGAGGTCGGGGCGAGGTTATTACCTGGCAGATGTTTGAGGCCTGTTTCCTGGATAGATACTTTCCTAGGGATGCTAGAGAGCAGAAACAGGCAGAGTTTGACAGTCTTGTGCTAGGGGAGCATGATCGTGGACGAGTACTTGGCCAGGTTCAATGAGATGGCCAAATATGCACATTTCAGGAGATCCTTGCCTGATGCTGATGTCCTTGCTGCTAAGTTCCAGAGGGGGCTTAGGGACAGCATAGAGGAGCAAGTTGCGGGCAGTGGATCCCGTGATATGGATAACCTGGTGAGGCAATGCCGCCAGGTGGAGCACATGCTTTGCAGACACCGAGGCAGTCAACCTACTTCCTCAGTCAGACAGGAGGTGAGGAGGCCCAACAGTTCTGGCCCACCAGTAAGGGTAAGGGCAAAGATTTGAGAGTCTCTGCCCCATCAGATAGATTCAAGTAAGGCTCTAGCCAGAGTGGCTCAGCACGGAGGCGACCACCTCCTAGATGTTCAGCTTGCGGGAGAGAGCATTGGGGTGTGTGCCCCTCAGGCCAGTTGGTATATTTCAGGTGTGGCAAACTAGGCCACATTTCTCGTGAGTGCCAATAGGCAGGGGGCCGTGCACAGGCTGCTCCAGTTGTGATGACAACACCCACAGCAGGTCGGGTGTATACAGTTGATGTCGAGAGGCAGCCAGAGCTCCTGACTTGATCAGAGGTACTATCTTGATCGATGCTTACGATGTGAGAGTCTTGTTTGACTCCGGAGCTACGCATTCATTCATCTAGGATATGAATGCAGTTAGGCTAAATCTGCCCATGTCTAGATTTTCTCCTCCGATGGAGGTTACCACTGCATCTAGTGAGAGGTGTCAGGTGAGCACGTACTGTAAGGACGTGCAGTTTGAGTTTGATGGCAGAGAGAACACGATTGATTTGTACTGCCTAGCTCTGCCTACCCTTAAGATCATTCTTGGTATGGATTGGTTGGCCAAGTATGGCGTGATGTTGGACTGTTGTAAGAAGAAGAATGTTGTGCTTTCTGATGGAGCTGGTTCGAGTTCAACCTCTTTCCTATCAGTCTTGCAAGTTCGCAAGGCGATCAGGGAAGGAGCTCAGGGTTATATCTTATGTGTGACAGAAGATAAGGCGAATGTTGATCTGTTGCATATCCCAGTGGTGAGTGAGTTTGTGGATGTATTCCCTAAAGAGATTACACAACTACCACCCGTGAGAGAGATTGAGTTCTCTGTTGATCTGGTTCCTGGTGTAGCACCGATATCTATAGCACCTTACCGTATGACTCCTCTTGAGTTAAGGGAGCTGAAGGTGTAGTTGAAGGACCTGCTGTCCAAGCAGTTTATCAGACCGAGTGTTTCGCCTTGGGAAGCATCGGTGATCTTCGTGAAGAAGAAGGATGGAGTATGAGGCCATGTGTTGACTACAGGTAGCTGAATAAGGTTACCATTAAGAATAAGTATCATTTGCCTCGGATTGATGATCTGTTAGATCAGTTGAGGGGAGCCAGGGTGTTCTCTAAGATCGACCTGAGATTCGGATATCACCAAATTCGGATCAAGCCTGCAGACATATCGAAGACAACCTTCCGGTCTTGGTATGGTCACTTTGAGTATCAGGTCATTCCCTTTAGTCTGATGAATGCCCCTGCAGTGTTCATGGGTTATATGAACAGGGTATTCATGCCTTTCTTGGATCAGTTTGTGGTGGTGTTTATTGATGACATACTGACCTACTCCCGGATAGAGACAGAGCATGCCGAACATCTTAGGATCGTTCTTCGGACATTGAGGAATGATCAGTTGTATGCCAAGTTGGCAAAGTGCGAGTTTTGGCTATTAGAAGTGAAATTTCTTGGCCATGTGAATCTCTGTAGCTAGAGTATTAGTTGATCCCAATAAGATAGAGGCTGTGATGACTTGAGAGAAACCCAAGGACATATATGAGATCCGGAGTTTCCTTGGATTGGCAAGCTACTACCGGAGGTTTATTCAGGGGTTTTCACAGTTGGTGTTACCTTTGACTCGCCTCACTCGAAAGGGGGTTCCGTTTGTTTGGACCCATGAGCGCGGGCAGTGTTTCCAAGAGTTGAAAGAAAGGTTGACTACAGCTCCAGTGTTGACCCTTCCTGACCCTGAAGGAAGCTTTGAGGTGTACTGTGATGCTTCCAAGCGGGGGCTTGGATGTGTGCTGATGCAGGAGAAGAAGGTTATTGCCTATGCTTCCATGCAACTAAAGCCTCACGAGGAATCTTACCCTACACATGATTTAGAGCTTGCAGCTATTGTCTTTGCTCTAAAGATCTGGAGGCACTACCTGTATGGTGCTAAATTGGTGGTGTTCAGTGACCACGAGAGTCTCAAAGATTATGACTTTGAGTTGAGATACCATCCCGGCAAGGCGAATGTTGTTACTGATGCCTTGAGCAGGAAACATGTGAGTGTCGCTTGCATGATGATCTCAAAGTGCAAGTTGATTGAGCAATTTAGAGATATGCACTTTACTATGATAGAGGGTGTTCGTGGTCTTGAGTTGAGAGAGACCAAGGTTGATAATGATTTGATTCGGAGGATCCGAGAGGCCCAGAAGCAGGATGAGGATGTGAGTGCCATGATTGGTCAGCAGGATGTTTCCTGGGAGGCTCACGACTTGGTGTTGTACCAAGATCGCATTGTTGTGCCTAAGGGCGAGTTGGTGGATGTCGTCCTGTCTGAGGCTCATAAGGGCCAGTTCAACATTCATCCAAGTGCCACCAAGATGTGTCAGGATCTGAAGAGGAATTTCTGGTGGACAGGGATGAAGAGAGACATAGCTGAGCATGTGACTAAATGTCTGGGATGTCAGAAGGTAAAGATTGAGCATCAGAGACCGTTCGGTCTGCTACAGCCTTTACAGATTCCAGAGTGGAAATGGGATAGCATTTCCATGGATTTCGTAGTGGGACTACTAAGGACTCATACTAGATGTGACTCCATCTGGGTGATTGTTGATAGGCTGACCATGTCTGCTCATTTCTTACCTGTGTGGACTGATTACACTGCAGAGAGGTTGGCTCAGTTATATGTCAGAGAGATTGTCAGGCTGCATGGCGCCCTGGAGAACATTGCCAGTGATAAAGATCCGAAGTTCACCTCTAGGTTTTGGGGTGCTCTTCAGGAGGCTTTTGGGACCCAGCTGAGGCTTAGCACAACCTACTATCCTTAGATAGATGGTCAGATAGAGAGGACTATCTAGACTCTAGAGGATATGTTGAGAGCTTGTTCCTTGGAGCAGGGTACTAGCTAGGATAAATACCTACCTTTGGTGGAGTTCTCGTATAATAATAGTTTTCATGCTAGTCTGGGCATGGCACCCAATGGGGGCTTTGTATGGCCGGAGGTGCAGGACTCCAGTTTGTTGGACCGAGGTAGGAGAGAGACAACTTCTTGGACCTGAAATGGTTCAGGAGACTTCTGAGCAGATCCGTTTGATCAGAGACAAGTTGATGAGAGCTCAAAGTCGACAGAAGAATTATTATGATCATAAACACAGGCCGCTACAATTTGATAAGGGTGACCATGTGTTTCTAAGGCTGTCTCTTGTCACTGGTGTAGGACAGGCTTTGGGCGTGAGGAAGCACAGTCCTAGGTTCATTGGTCTTTACCAGATCCTCCAGAGAGTAGGACCAATGGCCTATAGGCTAGCCTTACCTCCCCAGTTGTCAGGGCTGCATGATGTTTTTCACGTGTCACAACTGAGGAGATATATGGCAAACTCGTCGCACGTGGTGAAGCCTGACACCGTTCAGATTAGGGAGAATATGACGTGTCCTACACGGCCCATACGAATTCTGGATAGGATGGAGAAGTAGATTCGGAGTAGGACCATTCCCATAGTCAAGGTACAATGGGAAGGGAGGACACCTGAGGAGGTGACTTGGGAGCGGGAGTAGGAGCTTTTGCAGTTATACCCTGAGTTGCTTGACAAGTATGAATTCGAATTTTGAGGACAAAAAATTCTTAAAAAGGTGGGGTGAATATAATAAACAAAGCTAAATAAATAAAAGAAAGAAAGAAAGAGAAGTTTTAATTTATAAAATTCTTTCGCAAAAGCATTAGTTAGCGACGACTGGAGTTTGGCGCTGATAGCGTGAGGTTGGCGTTGATAGCGTGAGATTGGCGCTGATAGCGTAAGATTGCAGCAGAAGGCCATTTCTCATTGGAATCTGGCGCCAGTAGTGCCATAGTGGCGCCATTCGCGCCAGATGCACTGGAATGTGGCGCCAGTAGCGTCAGAAGTGCTCCAGGAAGCCAATTTCCTCTGGAATGTGGCGTCGGTAGCGCCAGAGTGGCGCCATCAGCGCGGGACCTCCGACAGGGCCACTATAAAAGGTCGTTCACGTGATTTTTGGGGGCCAAACCTTCTTTCTTCTTCCTCTGGACACCTTTTCCACCATTAAAGCCTAGGGAAGTTTCCTATCTTCACCAAAGTTCATCAAAACACTTCCCTTTCAACATGAAACTTGTAAGGAATCACCCTATGAGCTAGAATCGTTCATCATTTTTCCCTGAAAACCTTCAAACGGGGAGATCCCTTTCTCTAGGGAACTTCACAAAACTTGAGTTTGGTGAGGAAATGAGGTGATTCTTGGACACCTAAGCTTGGAAAGGTCATCCACTAGCCTTCCTTGTCGTTTTAGAGGTAAGAAACTCGAGTTTTACTGTTTGATTTGTGAATTTGTTCTTGAGGTGAATAGTGACCCATTTGAGTTAGAGCTATTATTAGGCTTGGATCCTTTAGAAAAGTATGCTTATGAGGTTGTTGTGATGAAGTATTAGCTTTGAAATATTGATTTCATGGACTTTGGTTTTTGGCTCTGAGAAATGCATGTGTAGGAAGAATGTTGGTTAAATTGGTGATTGTAGGACATGCATGAGCCTTAATGTTTGTATGATATGTGCTCAGGAGGCTATATAAACGGTGAAATTGTGTTGAAGTAACCGTTTAAACCACGTTGTATATCCTTGAGTTTTGGGCTTGAGTTATGTTAAACTCTTTGAACTGGGTGATGCAGAGTCTTTGGGAGACTCTAGTGCCTTGGTTAGGTTGAGATAGACCCTGCTGAGGGTCTGTGAGTTGTCTATAAGGTGGTCAGTTCTGATAACCTTAAGATAGATGACAAAGAGGTTTTTATGGAAAAGAATGATGTTTCCTTTCATTTTAATGGTTGAGAACCGTTGTTATTTGCTTATGCCTTGTATGGTTGGGATGAATATTGATTGTGCCTGTGTGCCTTTGTATATGGCGTGACACAGAGGGTGTCAGTGGCGTAGACCACGGTTTTGGGGTTGAACTGCAGAGCACGGCTTTGCCAGATAAGTTATTCGCTCTTGGGGAATGTTTCCCACTGCCTGTGTTCCACCATACTCCGTGGGAGTGATGGTTGCATTCATGATGCATGTGCATTGAATTGGTTGTTACTTTCCTCATGATGATATGTGTGCATGTTTCTATGCTTTGTATGTATGGTTACCTGTTGAATAGATCTTCTGGCTAGTTAGATAGATATGGACCTCCCTAGGAGTAGAGCGCACCTCCTAGTTTGGTTTGCTCACGTAAAGGGTGATGATGATCCCTTAAGACCAAGAGATAGGTGGTCTCGTCGCGGTTGAAGCCTATTCTCGGAGGTGCCATATACGTGCATCCATGTGTAAAGGGGTAGCTCCCGATTGGATGACATGGGTGTGAGTTTCGGTCTCACACTAGGGACTGAGAGTCCCAGATGCTGATGATGATGCATCTTGTGGCGGACGTAGTACCGCGGATATACATTAGAGTTAGATGATGGCTATGTATTGTTGTGAGGGCCGGGAGGCCTAGTGATTGTAATGCCTTTGATGTGTGTATCAAGGAAGTGAGCCATGGGGGAGGAGAAGCCTCCAAGAGCCTTAAGCTTACTGAGATGTGTATCTCACCTCGTGTGGGGATTATGTTTTGCAGGTGATTCATCTGGCAGAGATGATAGGTCTCAGGATGAGAGGCCCCAGTAGAGACAGTTCCTGTGTAGCTGCTTGGCAGCATTTTGAGAGCTTGGAGGCTCATTTGTATTGATGATGTTTTTGTACCCTATGAGGGAAGATGTGTGTGTGTGTGTACACATGTTGTGGATTTGTTATGTATATGGACTTTATATGTTTTGTATGCCCTCGTGTGAGGATGTGATCTTTGAGGTCAGGGCACTTGGTGCTTATTCTTTTGTATAGACACAGTGAGTGTCTTGATGATGTATATATGTATATACCTGTGGTGTTCTCCTGATATATATGTAGCGATATTGTTTATGCATCTGCCATTATTTATGTTGTTTTGGATCTTTGAGGCTGGCTATAGTGTATTGGATTTTGTTTATTTAGCTGAAGTACATACCATACATAATGAATCAAGAAATAAGGTTTTGTAATCGCTTCCGCGGGTTTTTAATTAAAGTAATTAATGCACTTATCTGATTAAGTAATTGTTAATACACCGGATGGATACGGAGTGCTACAACTAAACATTATCCAAATTATATATTCTAATTATGATGGTAAAATTTAATTTCTTTTTATCGAAGTTTCACTATTATACAATGGAGTATATATATATATATATATATATATATATATATATTTTGTCAACTTTGATTTAATAACCAAATATTTTAACTATAAATCAAAATACACAATGAAATAATTCATTAAATAAATAGACGTTAAAGAAAATAATAAAAAATAAAATTTAAAATTTCATAATAACAAAGAAAATTAGATACAAGTATATTTTTAGACTTTTTTAGGCAATAAACAAAAAAATAATAAGAGGATTTTTAAATTTAATAAAGGGATAAAATAAAATTTTAAATAAATAATAAAGATAAAATTGACAAAAAAATAATAACTTATAAACTAGTTTATTTTTCATAAACTATTTGAAATAGTTTATCAAAATAAATAAGTTATCAAGATAAACTCATATACTAAATAAGGTTATTTTAGTCTGATAAACTTATAAGTTTCTCAAAAATATTACCAACATAATCAATCATTATCTTTTTTTTCCTACACAAACCTCCTTAATTTCCCCAAAAAAAGCTGCTTAATTATTTGAACAATATAACATTAACACTTCTTTTATATATATATTACACTAACCTTTTTAACTGTTTTAAAAAAATTACATGACATGATATACCTGTAATGTTAAAGAAAATAAGGATATGGTATGTAATATTAAAAAAATCTCAAGGGATTTTTCTGTAATTTAATTTTAAATTGTTTTTAGATCTATAATTTCAACATATTTATATTTAAATTATTTTAGATATTTTTATATTTTATTTTTTTAAAATAAAACAAATATGTTCATCTGCGATATATCTCACTGAATCTAGTATCTAGATATAATTTATATTCTTATATTTATAATTTCATCTTATATTTATCTTTAAATTGTTTGTTATATTTTAAAGATTTAATATTTATATTTTAATTTATATATGTTCGTAAAAGAAAAACTACTATATGTACGACTCGTGGGACTTCACGAAAAACTATAATAAACGTCTCGTGGGATGCATGGGTAATTTAATATTTCAAAATAAAGTTTGATGTTGGACTAGCCACAGAGTATAATAGACGGAACTATTTTATTCATTATTTAATAAGTTACGGTTATTAATGGCACCAATAAATTATTGTTCAAACCACAATTCAATATTTGTCAACGAAAAACATAGGGTGCGTTTTTATTCATTAGATTTATAATATTGAATAAGATAAATATTTTTATTTTAAAAAATATTGTTCTAATTTTTGTTATTTAGATAATTATTGAATAATTTTTTGTTCTAGATACAAATTATTAAATATATAGTATTTATCTTTTTAATAATCGAAAAACAGTAACTAATCAGTATATTTCTTTTAAAAAAAGAAAATATCAAATTTCTTAATTTTTTTGCAGCTCAGGAAAAAATAGATTTTTTATTTATTTTAATCTCTCTTTTTATTTAGGTAAATACATTAAATTAAATTTGATAAAAATTATATTAAAATAATTAATGTTAGGGATTATATTTAATTTTATATTATTTTATTTGTGTTATCAATTATTTGTCTAATGTTATGCAAGATAAAAAATAATCTTATAACTTGTATATTTATCTCCTGTGTTATTCTTCTTATCCTGTCTAATAACATATTTCCAAAAATCAAACGAACTCATGAAATCACAAGAAAGGTTTCGAAATTGTAAATTGAAGAAAATAAAATAAAATTCACATTAAAAAACTTTTTTATACTTTGTTTTGAAAATGGAAAAAATAATTAAAAAGATTTGATATTATCATATCAAAAGTAATAAAGAATAATATTAGAGAAGTGATATCCAAATACTGTTATTTTTATAATAAATACTGCATCATATACATTCATATATCGCGTGCAAATATATATATATATATATATATATATGGATCGTAATTTTTGCATTTCATTTACATTTTTCTTTATCACTAGTAATTTAAAAAAAAACAATATTGTTTTAAAACTACGTTATGGAATTATATAAAAAAAAATTACTTTATGAAAGCTATTTTAAACTTGTGGAATGTGGAGAAGGTCAACCACCAAAATATCATATGACTTATAAGGCAAAAAGATTCAATATAAAATATGAAATAGTTGTCTTTGTTTCTTTTACAGAAAAACAGCAACTGACGGATTTGCATATTTATAAAAAAATTTAAATGGATTAAAATTATAAAAATATAAACTTATAAAAACTAAAAATTAAAATTGAAAATTACAAGAAGCAAACTTAATTTTTTTATAAAAACAAATAAAAAAACAAATTTACAGAGATAAAAAAGAAAAATAATAATTTATATGAACTAAAAATATATTTAAATCTATAAATAATTTCAAAATTTATGTTATGACAATCCATGTGATATAGCTGGTTAGCTCCCTAGCACAACTCCAAGACTTATCACTCTAAAGAGAACTCGAGCACATAAAAATTTGAAGATTTTTCACTTGATTATCATTTGCGTTACTACTTATATCAATGTTGTTGGTAATCCAGGAAGATTATGATTTTTTCTTTTAATTTTTGGTGAAAAATATTTCTTGCATGTTATCCCATAACACTACAAGTTAATTTCTTACTGCATTTTCTTTCCGTCATTGGGAATAATTTTATTTGCCAAAACTCTTCTTATAAGCCAATATTAGTATTGCCTTACAAAAAGAAGAAGTCGATAATAGTAATAAATTAACGTAGGAACTGATTTTAAAATGTATTGAAGGGGCCGATTTTTTTTACTAAATTATGTAAATATTTAAGTGTGTTTGCATAAATTTTAGTTTTAAAACACATAAAAGATATAAGTTGAGTCATATATTTTATATAAACATTTATTACATTTTGCTTCATATAATTTATTTTGTAATTATTGATTTTAAATTTGAATTTTTACATGTAACTATGCTAAATATTTAAAAAGAAAGAATTTTATGATTCTGCCTATAAATAATTCTTGTAGTCCTATAATTCAACAACTTCATTTCCATTGCATTTTCTTTTCAATAGTATTGTTGTTTATCTATTGTGAAAATTTCTCTGCTAGCCAGATCTTCTCAAAAGTCGTACCAGAAAAGATGTTCTAGAGAGCCAACAATAGTAATATATTAAAAGTGTGTTTGCATAGATTTTAGTTTTAAAAAAACCACGTGAAAAATAAACTATGTTGAATCTAATATTTTATATTAATTTTTATTACACTTCACCTCATATATTTCATTTTGTAATCAATAATTTTAAGTTCAAATATTTGAATATATAGATATTTTAGATTTTTTTTGTGTAACATATATAGATATGTTAGATACTTAAAAAGAGACGTTTTATTATTATAATTTATTTTCAACTTTGAGCAAACTTGATTCCAATAAAATATATCTGTAGCCCAAATGGAATATATTTTTTTTAAAACAAACAAATGGAATATATATATTCATTCGGCAAGAAGTAGGAATGGATATAACTCATAATTGTTTCGTAAATGTCAGCGTGCGAAATATGAAGATACATACTAAGTTTGAATGAGATAGATAAAGAAGGAATGAAAAGGGTAAGGTAAATATGTATATTAAATCATTAAAAACATTATAAAAAAAAATTTGGTGGACAAATATGTTTGAACAACCCTACAAAAGTGTGTCCACACTCAACAGCAATCATAAAAAGTAGGGAAAATCTCGTTTTAGTCATTGTATTTTTGTTAGACGTAATTATTGTTTCTAGATTTTTACACTTAATTTTTCTTTGTCTTTTTAAACAATAAACAAATACATGGATTTAGTATTTTTTTTCTTTCTAAAATTCATCATATTTTTAAGTTAAAAAGTAAATCCATACTTTTTAAAAAAAATTAAAAGTACATTATTTAATATACTCTTTTAAACATATTTTTTATTCTTAGTTAAATTTTATTAAAAATACAAAATTTTATGACTCATATTTTATTTATTTTAACTAGTAGCATAAATAAGAACTTCATCGTTCCCATATTTTTTTTTTTTTAGTAGCATTGTTGGCGGTCGGCGGAAAACGAAAGTGCAAGTTTTCTTCTTCTTTCACATGGAGCAGAGAACAAGCACATGCTCACCCGTCGTTACAGATCCAAGAAGCGGTTTCAACCGCGATTCCAGAACCTTCCACAGCCTCAAGCCTCCGCTCAGCCTCCCTCTTCCCAACGCTGCCATCTCCGCCGCCTCCTTCGCCCTCTTCCTCCGCCGCAACTCGCTGTTCCCGGACTCCTCCACTGCCATTATCGACTCCGCCACCGGCCACCGCCTCTCCTACGGCGAGCTCCTCCACCGCGCTAAAACCCTAGCCTCGAACCTCACCACAGTCCTCAAACTTACCAAAGGTGACACCGCGCTTGTTCTCTCCCCAAACATCCTCCAAGTTCCGATCCTCTGCTTCGCGCTTCTTTCTCTCGGCGTGGTCGTCTCCCCCGCGAACCCTCTCTCCACGCGCTCCGAGCTCACGCGCTTCTTCAACATCAGCAACCCCGCAATTGTTTTCACAGTAACCACAGTCGTTGAAAAAACACGCCAGTTTCAAGTAAAAACCGTGCTCCTCGACTCGCCCGAGTTCGACTCACTCACGAAATCTCAGATTCAGACTAAAACAGAATTAACCAAAGGGTAAAACAACTTAAACTTAACTTTAGATTATCAACATTTGTTATTCCTTTCCATTATAGTTAAGAATGGAAGTAAAATAATTTCTCTTCTAATTTTTACTCTAGGCCTCATTCCGAGAATGAACTGGTTTCAAAGATGCCAGTGACTCAGTCCGACGTGGCAGCGATTCTATACTCCTCGGGAACCACGGGGACGATAAAGGGCGTGATGCTCACGCACCGTAACTTGACTGCGATAGCCGCGGGATACGACACCGTTCGGGAGAAGAGGAAGGAGCCAGCGGTGGTGCTCTACACGGTGCCGTTTTTCCACGTGTACGGGTTCGCGTTCAGCCTGGGGGCGATAGTGCTGTCGGAGACGGTGGTGATCATGGAGAGGTTCAGCTTGAAGGCGATGCTGAGCGCCGTGGAGAGGTTCCGGGTGACGCACGTTACGGTGGTGCCGTCGCTGGTGGTGGCTGTCACGAAAGACTGCGTCACCGATGGGTACGATTTGACGTCGCTGGAAGCGATCATTTGCGGTGGGTCTCCGCTGAGGAAGGAGACCGATGCGGCTTTCAAAGCTAAGTTCCCCAACGTCCTCGTCATGCAGGTTGGTTTAGTCTCTTAAATGATATAATAATAAATTCGATAAATATTTATTTTCATCTTTAAATCTATAAAAAACTGCCTTTAGATTAATATATTGTTTGAGTCTGATGCATAAATTATTATCTCATATTTTTACTTTAAAATTTCTAATGTGAAACTACGAGACTCAACTAAAAATATATAATTATTAAGTTAATTTTTACAAAAATAATTAGACACAATTTTTTGTTATTAATTAATTTTATCATAATTAAAAATTTAATTATTAATCAATATTATACTTATTATTATATTTGTTCTAACTTATAATTATAATTGTTTTTCTATTTTTTAAGTGTTTATTATAATGTTATATTTATAATAATTAAAAAAAGAAAGAAAATGAAAATTAAATTATATCACTCATATTTTATAATTTTACAAATTTTCACTCAATTTTTATAATTTTACATATTTTATCACTTGTATTTTTTAAAGAATTTTATCATCTAACTTTTAACATTCCACAAATTTTACTATTTAAATTTGTAATTTTTTGTGCATTTTATCATCAAGTTGTTAACAAAAGAATGCATTTTTTTAAAAAAAATTTGTATATTAATTGTGCTTATATTAGATGTATAAGGTCATTTTTTTTACATCATTTATAATTATAATTGATGACAAAAGTTAAAATCATTCATCTTTGATCAGTTGTGATAAAATGAAGAACAATTAAAAACTTTAAGTGATAAATTTTGTGAAAATAAAGCTTAGGTGATAAAATTTATAAAACAATATAAGTTAAGCAGTAAAATTTGTAATTAAATCTTATGAATATGCAAATGCATTCATTATTACCTCCTTTTTGTAAAAGGAAATGAGGATAACTAAATCAATTCTTTTTCTTAAAAATAAAGTTTAGTACTTGTACACATAGTTGTTAAATCAGTTTGGCCTGATTAGTAGAATTAGTTCAATTGGGATTTAGTGACATAATTGGATCAGTTTTATTATTGGACCATTTAAGCATGTGACTCGGGATGACCAGGTCAAACCCGACCGATTTTGAGAAAATGTGGTGATCTGACCAATTTTTAAAACCTAAATTGGGTTATACACGTCGTTGTCGCCACTCGACTTGATCACTGTCACACTGCAAGCCGTCATCGTCGACACCGTTGCAGTGTAGGAACTCGCCGCACTATAAGCCATCATCGTTGCCATTGTCGCCCTATGAGGGAACTTGCCGCACTGACCTTGCTTCCGATAACGCGGACGAAGATGTCGACGACCTGAAAGGGGTCGAACTTCGACCACATTGTGAAGCGGTGATGGACTTTTCATTTTCGATTTCGAAATGGGCTAATTGCATTTCCTAATGGACTTTTCATTATATAATGAGAAGTACAAAAAATAATAATGGGAATGTAGAAAGTTTATATGCACTCTTTTTGTTTATTGGAAAATTAGCTCATTTTGTTTATTAAAAATTGGACCTTTGTTTTAATTTAGATAGTTACTATTTACACTCTTATTATTAATATATTTTATTTGTGTTATCAATTTTAATACTTCAATTGTTATTTTGAATTTTTGAGTATAAAACTATAAATGGACTTTTCTTAATCAAATGATGTTAGTTATATACTTATATATATATAATATAATTTTAAAATTTTTAATATAAACAAAGTCAAATTGGACCAATTGCCGATCCATCGGTTGGACCAATGATCCACTACTCGATTAGATCAATGATCGGACCAAATTTTATAACATTGCTCATAAACTTATAGATAAAAAAGTTTATACGATTAATTAATAAAAAAAATATTAATATCAATTTCTTTCATAAAAATAAGAATAAATCAAAATAGGAATTTTGAGATATTTATTATAAAAATAATTAATTTATTATATATTAATTGTAGATTTAATGAACATGTAAAAGTTGTAAAGAATTCTTCTTGGGTGGTCTTATACTTGGCATAATTAACTAAGTTTGTCTTCAGCCAAAAATACATATATTTTATATATATAACTTTTTCATCGTAAGTAAATATAAAATTATTGCATAAGATGATTTTTAAAATAATTATTATAAAAATAATAAAAATTATTATCCATAATAATTTTAAGTAAATTATATTATGTATAATTGAAATTTTGTGAAATTACACCAATAGTTCTTTTTGTTTTACTCCTCCACTAATCTTCCTTATTTGTTTAAAAATAACAAATGTTAACTAGTGTTCTTTTTTATTGGAATGCACAAATAGGTCTGATCTTCCAATCTATTTGTAAAGATAAACTCCTTTTTTAATGGAAGATAAATAGGTCTAATCTTCCAATCTATTTGTCTAAAGTGTGAGCTGTTTATTTAAGAAAGCAGCGCAGGCTACGGTGGGATAGCCAAATTGGTCTCTGACCATGAAAAAGTAATTCATATCCGTTAAATTTATTAATTATTTAATTAAGGTTTTTTTTTTACTCTTTTTTGTTTTGCCTCTCTACCCTGGTCTCTTTCTTGATGTTGGAACTCATGTCCATCGGACTGTTGCACCGACGCCTCCAACTATAAATCAGTATTATTGAAAACGATCTGCTGATTAAATCGATCGAGATAGTGAATTAGTGATTTAATGGTCTAATTAATGGATAAGTAATCAAATCGATTTGAATCAATATATTAAAAATTTAAAATTATAATATATAAGTATATAAATAATATTATTTAATTAAGAAAATATACATAATAATTAAAGTATTTAAGTTGATAATATAAATAAAATGTATTAATAATGTAAATAACAATTACTTAAATTAAAATAAAAGTTTAATTTTTAATATAAAAAATAGTTAGAAGGATTACAGTAAGTGAAAAAGGGATTGTAGGAAGTAAAATATGTTTATGGATCTAGGTCCAAATACCAAAAACCTCAATTCCATTTATATAAGGCTACTTTTTCCACTCCACTTCATCTTGCCATCATTTCCCTGCGCCTCCTTTTGCTTTGATGGTTTGATTAACTCTTCTTTCAAGAGTTCAATGAATGGAGCTTTAGATTTCCTAGAGTAACTTCTTTCCATAGTAACTATTTTTTCTTCCACCGGCATTTTTTCATTATTTAACATGCACTGTTAATAGTTCAATGAATGGAGGAAGCGATGATTTTCTGGATCTGAAGCTTTTGCCGTTTTGTGTTTTGTCTGCGATTTTTTTTTTCTTCATCAACCCGGTCTGGGTCCTAAAACCCAATCGGGTTCCCGATTTTCCCCAAAATCGTTCAGTTTTATCCAAGCTAGGCCGGACCAACCGTATGGCCTGTTCATTAGGTAACTCGGCCCGATTCAGGCTCTGGTTCTCGGTTGGACTGGTTGAACCCAGTCCGTACTGATTTCAATAACATTGCTTTAAATCTTTAAATACTCCCTCCTCTTCCTTTCTTTGTCTCCTTCTTTCATTTTGTAGAAACAGTGAAGCAATTAAGCAAACCGCGAGAACGCTAAAAGTAAAAATAAATAAATAAATTGTAATCCCTCATTTATTTGTCTTTAACGATTGTAATCCCTAAAATAAATTGAAGTCAATTAAGTGTTGATGTGTTTAATGGAGGTGCAAGTTGATATTGCACACATGGATACCTTTGTGTGATGTGTAGTCCATGTAACCTATGGTAATTGTATGCGCAAATGACACATGAACATGCATGTCATGGGACAGTTGCATGAATTTGTCACATATTAAGTGTTATTTGTATTCCTCTAAACATTTTTTCATCAGAAAAAAAATATTGTAATTTTAATCTCTATAAATGATTATTTTTTTATTTTAGTCTCCTTAAAATTTAACTTTCAATTTTAGTCCCTAATTTTTTTTATCTTATTTTAATTAGTTTCAGATTCTAGTCTCTTCATTTACTTCTACCTTCACCTCACTAACATTATATGATATCGTTCAAAACATTCAAGGTATAGACATTTTTGCACTCAACATATATTTTTTTTACATCATATAATTAATTTTATCAATCATGTATATCTCCTTTTTTTCCTATCTCAGGATGAGTTTGATAGAAAAAAATAAAATGAAAAGGAAGAAAAATTTTAAAAAATTAATAAGTGACATATTTATTCTTTATTTATTTTCTTTCCTTTTCTTTTTTTCATTATACCAAACTCATTCTCAAGGTGTCCGTGTTTAGCACCTTTGCGTGTTTATGAATTATTTTCCAAATTTGTCAATCCACTGCTAGAGGACACAGATACATCAATCGATCAGCAAAGTAAGTGGTTGATGCTGGCCATGAGAAAATAGAAGGCCTGGCAAAAGTACAATTAAATATAACATTTGTTTGATAAAAACAAAACAAGAAAATGAACATACACGTACTTGACGTTTACGTAAGTGTACAACAAATTGAAAAGGGGTTGCAAATAATACTACGAATATCACTATTCATATCTTAGCATTAAATTCAACAAAGCATAATCGTTGTCATCTTGAATACTGGGGTTTGCACATCAGAGGTCTGTTATGGTGCCACAGGCACATGAATTAATGTTAGAGGGAGCTGGTTGTCTAGTAGTAAATGATCAACTATAAATGATTGCATATACTTATATCAAAAGTTAATTAAGGAGAAAAATTAAGTAGAAATGAGCTGTAAGATATTAAGATATATAGCGTACTCTTGTTTTGATATTTTAGATATGAGTATCATTATTCCTATAAAGTCCGTGACCCAAATATTGAGATATATAGTGTACTCTTGTTAGTTTTGAGGGCGGTGGTTATGTCGGACACGGTGGTGGCCATGGAGAGGTTCAGTTTGAAGGGGATTCTGTGTTGCAATTTTAATGTTTATTTTAAAAGTTTTTTTTATATATTTAATAAAAGAATATTATAAATTATTTATGACTTCAATTTCTATGTCTCGGGTTTTCTTTATACTGGTTTAATGTTCATTTGATCATATGACTTGTTCTGTCCTTGAAGACAAAAATGTCTAGCTGAATAGCTAATAGGTTAATCTTGGATCAACAACTCCCTCCAAGGTATCTATGAAAGAAATATCTCTGAACTAAGCAGATCACTGTATACTTTGATATTGATACAGTGCTTAGTCAATGGTGGTGATGCGTGTGCACAGTGACAATATACAATAGAGTCGAGAAAGAATGAATATACATGTGAGCTTACCTCTTATTTATAAGGGTGTTACCTCCAGGTTAATTGTTGCCACATCTTGATTAGATAAGTTAGAATCCCTGATTGTTGGGATTAGGATATCTGTTTGTTAGAATCTCCTTCACGTGTTGAGATCTCCCCAATTATGTTGAGATTTTGAGCTAATGGGTCCTTAATGGGCCTCACTGTAATGGGACACTTTATTAGACCCACATATTGGGTCCGTAACAGTTGCCCCCAACCCGACTGTCTAGGCTTCTAGGCAGCCGGGGTGTATTAATTAATACAATCCCATATTTCAGTTTTTGACGAGTTTTGATTCACGTACACCGTTTCCCCCAACTGTAAGATTGGATTCGTGTTCTTGAGGTTAGGTTGTTCATTTGTTTTGTAAGTACTCTCAGATGCATATCCGAGTTTTACTTCACGAGGTCATTCTACTTGGTTTATCGATTTGCTTCTTTTCTTGACATTGATTTATATGACCATCCCTAGTAGAGTTGGTTGATCCCGGTTTTTCATATATTTCGGGTTGTTTGTTTATTTCTATCCCGGTTGTCCATATCCGAGTACTGCAAGCGTTTTAGTCCCCTGGATTTGGACAGTTGCAAGGGCTCCACGTATCTCACGTCTAGAATAGGGAACGTCTGTCTTGAATTTGCTTTTTGTAGTTGTCTTATCATTAGCCATAGCACACTGTTGGCATTATGTTTTTTTTCCTTCGATATACACGCACATTTAATGCTATGTCGTTTCATACTGTGCGCTAATTATGAAATTTTGAATTGATTTGTCTTTTTTACCACCAGTCGTGACGCTTCGCATGCGTCTAACGGTTACGTGACAGTTACGCAACGCTTCGCACGCGTCTGGAGGTTACACTTACATCCCCCTTTATGTATATTGTAGAGTATTTTTGTAGAAGAGAAAAGGAATGACAGCAGAAACTGTTTTTTTATTCAGAAGATGCCCAAAAAACAAATACAAGCTAATCCTTTTTATAACCACCAGATACCCACTAACAAACTAATATCTTATTCCACAAAATAAGCAACAAACTAACTGAGTAACAAAATGAGATAAACACTCCTAAACGATAAAACAGACTAAGAAAAACTAAAACTAATCAACTCCTAAAAAATAGGACTTCAACGGTAGCCTTGATACATCAACATATATATATATATATATATATATATCTTTTCATTTTCATTTGCATTTTCCTCCTTTCTTGCTTCTTCTTTCTGAGTATCTCTTTGCGTTTTCTGAACCCTCATTTCTGCCATTCCTAGTGTTTCGTCACCTAAGCTTTAGAAAATCTTCGTAGAAACAGGTACCACCACTACCATTAAACTTCTTGATTTTGCTTTTACTTCGATTGTAGTTTGTTGGTTTCTCTTGGGGTGATTTCCATGTTTGGTCATTTCTTGGTTTTGTTTTCTTGCTGCAAATATTTCGATTCTTCGGACAGTTTTCTTGCAAAGTTTCTTTTCATTGTTTATGATGAACATTTCTCCCGAAGAAGAGACAAGATTACGCCAAACCATTCCCCCTAGGGTTGGTATTGGTTATTTGGTTTTTCCCTTCCTGAAGAAGAAAGGGAAAAGACTTGTCTTCCCTCACATACTGGTGGGGTTGACAAAAATAAGAAAATTAGAGTTCCTAAAAACAAAATTCCTTTAGACAAGACTAGAGTTCGGTTTGACACTAGGGCTTCCCGTATATGTCCTTCCCCTTTTTCTTCGGGTTCTGAACTGAAGAGCCTAGATTCTTTGTTGTCCCAAGGTAGTGTTACCCTTACCTCAGAACTTGCCTTGGAAATTCGGTTCGACCCATGTTTCGATTGCGTTTATGAAAGCACCAAACTTTTAGAATCCGACTGCAATTCCATGGTTGAATCGCTGCTTGGGTCTTGTCGTCACAATCAGGTTCTTGTCCTTAAACCTAGTCTTGCCAAGCCAAGTAGCGCCATTTTTGTGCTGGGTAGTCCTCCTGATTTGCCAAGAATATTGACGGATATAAAGACATCGTCCTTATCTCAGATGATTCCTCTAGTCCAACAAACTCGCCTCCTAACCAAAACTATCCTTCTTCAGGTATGTCACTGTTTTACTGATTTTTATTTCTTTGACACAGGTATTTATGGACCTGTCGTCATCAGAAAGAGTTGCCGAGTCCCAATCTACTAAATCACATTCTGGTTCCCCTTACCCTTCCACGATTTCCAAGTTCCCGTGGGTAACCCATGAAGTACTGCATGCATTGTCTGAGCTGGACTTGGAGGACGTTGCCGCACTCCCTGTCGGGAATCAGGAAAATTTTAACGTGCACTCCCTTGATAAGGACGAGCCTATCTGTTCTTTGTGGGAGGAATAACCCTTCTTTTTTTCTTTTTCTACAAGGATTTAATTACCCGGATAGGGATCCGATTTCCCTTATCCGAGTTTCAAATGAGTATTTTAAATCACCTTCATTTGGCTCACTCACAACTTCATCCAAACAGCTGAGGTTTTATAAAAGCTTTCGAACATTTTTGTCAGCACTTCAAAATCCCCAGTATCGTTCCTCTTTTCTTTTATTATTTTACTGTCCAAAATGGTAGGACAGGTAGGGAACCCCCAAATAAGAAAGGATGGACATCCATCCGGGGTCACACTGAGAGTAAGCTCTTTCATGTATATACAAACTCCTTTAAAAAAAATTTAAAACAAGTATTTCAAAGTTGTTGCCAAACCCGACAAACAACCTTTTTTCCTTTGTTCCGCTGATTCTAGGGACGTAGAGTGGAAATTTCCACTCTATTGGTCCCATACCCACCATGAGTTTTCTCCTTCCTCCTACCGTTTCGATGAAACAGATTTGTCAGATTTTGATGCTTTCTTGGTTACCCGGATAGTCGCTTATAAGGAAACTCACGGCCATCCTAGCGTTGCTTTCTTTATTCGCAAATATCGATCCGGGTTTCACGTACAATCGAGTATGATCTTGTCCATTTTTATTTATTATACATGACTTTGCGTGTTCTAACTGTTCCTTTTATTTTACAATTTCCAATATGCGAAAGCAACCAGTCTCTACTTCGACTCCGGCTTTTGGTATGGTAAAGCCAACACCTCCCACCTCAACTTCTGGCAACCCAGCGAATTTGCTCCCACCTCCCCCCGTCCATTCTTGGTCGAGTTGTAGCTTCTCTATCGCGGTCCACTGCATTTCGATTCTGAACCACCACTACAGGTTCCTGAACGTCAGGGATCACAACTCGGACTTGGGCTGTCTGATTTACTTCCGTAGTGACAATTTGGGGTAGAGCTGCTGCTTGCACGCGAGCCGTGTTTCTAATATCGATGTGGACCAGGTTTAGATCTCGAGATTGAGTTGGACCTCCAGCATTCACTCGAGATGAACTCCCAATCTCCACCCGATTAACTGGCCCTCCTAAATCAGGCTAGATCACACTTGCGTTGCCTCTTTGATCTACATGTTGACTTATTGGAAGATCTTGGACTTGACTGACATTTTGGTTTACACCGTTCTTGGCTGTATCCTGACTTTGTTGTCCTCGGTTCTCAGTATGAGCTGGGTTCTCCATGCTCCTGAAGCATTGCTCTATAAGCTGCATGAGTTGCTCTTCTTCACGCCTCAATGCGGCATTACGCTTTTATATCTGGAGCTCTAAGTTTCTGATATCTTCCTGCCTTTGCAATGCGTACCTCTTTTCCATGTCATCCATCCAGGCCAGGATTGAATTGAGAGCGTTGCTCATGAGACGCTCGTTAGGCTCTGGATTACGAGGTACCGCCACAACCGGATTAATTTGTTCCAAGCTGTGAACATCTATTTGATTGGGTGAGACTGCCCGTGTCGCTGGAGCAGGAGTGGAGGCTGCGTCTAAAATCTCTTCGCTCACATGGACAGCGTCATAGTCTATCGGTTGCACCTCCTCCAAAATAGGATTTGAAGGTAAGTTTCTCCTTACACCTACATCAGAGTGTGGGTGTGCACTCTGATTATTACTTCTCGTATTTACCATCACAGACGTGGGATTTGAAATTTAACGATTCCCACAGACGTCACCAATTGTTCTGTCCTTGAAGACAAGAATGTCTAGCTGGATAGCTAGTAGGTTAATCTTGGATCAACAACTCCCTCCAAGGTATCTATGGAAGAAATACCCTTGGACTAAGCAAATCATTGTGCACTTTGATACTGATACGATGCTTAGCCAATGGTGGTGATGTGTGTGCACAATGACAACATACAATAGAGTCGAGAGAGAATGAATATACATGTGAGCGTACCTCTTATTTATAAGGGTGTTACCTCTAGGTTAATTGCTGCCACATCTTGATTAGATAAGCTAGAATCCATGATTGTTGGGATCTCCTTTGATGGTTGTTATGCACGTTGTTGAGATCTCCCTAGTTATTGTTGAGATTTTGAGCTAATGGACCCGTAATGGGCCTCACTGTAATGAGACACTTTATTAGGCCCACATACTGGGTCCGTAACATGACTTATTCAAATTCTTGGTTAATGATTTAACGTTAAAATGATGGTCAGGTGCAATTTTGAGAACTAACATAATTTGATTTTTAACGTTGGAGATTTTGTTAACTAACAATATTTGCTTTGACCATTTAAAACAACTAATTGATAATATCTTTCAATTGTGATGTTATTGTCGAGCAAGTAGATTTTGTTTTGACTAGTTCCTCCTTTTGTCGTTTCGTAAAAATAGCTTTTCAATGTTTTGTTTTTATTTTGTGTATATATATATATATATTCTTCAACTTTGGATATATATATATATATATATATTCTTCAACTTTGGGAAAACGTGTGTGAAGAAAAAAATTTGATCGAGTGATATTGTTTGTTCTTCCTCTTTGCTTCTATTAATATCTCCCCCTCTTTATTCCTGGGTTGTTTTATCTTTGAGAGTTCTGTAACCTTAGCTCCACTAAGACGTTCTTGCTATATATTGGGAGGTTTGCGTGGGACACCGTGGAAAAACCTTTTAGGTCAGTGATTGACATGCCTCAGGAAGTCCAACCGTGTTCGTGATTTTCGACTTCAACAACAACAATCTAAAAGGTTTATATCATGGCTGAAGTTGACTTGCGTCAACAGGGGCATTAGGTTTGAGCCCTTATGAGTTATGGAAAGGATATAAACTGAACCTGAAATATCTGAGAGTGTGGGGGTGCCTAGCCAAAGTGATGTTACCTGATCCAAAGAAAAGGAAAATAAGATCTAAGACTTGTGATTGCTTGTTTATTGGTTATGTTGAACACAATGTTGTCTATAGGTTTCTAGTTCTTAAGAGTGATATGATTGCGTACGACACCATCATGGAGACTAAGAATGCCGAATTCTTTGAGGACGTTTCCCTTTGAGGTCTAGTGCTAGTTCTAGTACCATTTCTAGGCTTGAACAACTAGTTGAAACCTATAGTGAACCTATAAGCGAGGATATAAGGAGAAGTACTAGACATAGGACCAAGAAATCTTTTGGAGATGACTTTTATACATATCTTATTGAGGATGATCCTTAAGTTTTTCAGAAGCTATTAGTTCTTCAGATGCAAACCTTTGGGAGCAAGCCATTAGGATTGAAATTGATTCTATTAAAAAGAATAATACATGGACTTTAGTATATCTACCTGAGGGTGCAAAGCTTATTGGATGTAAATGGATCTTTAAGAGGAAGTATAACCTTGATGGATCTATAGATAAGTACAAGGCAAGGTTGGTTGCCAAGGGTTTACTCAAAAAACTAACATAGATGTTTTTGATACCTTTGCACCTGTTACAAGGATTTCCTCCATTAGGATTTTGATAGCCTTAAATGTAATCCATAAGTTAGTGATTCATCATATGGATATTAAGACAACTTTCTTGAATGGTGATTTAGAGGAAGATATATATATATATATATATATATATATATATATATATATATATATGACTTAACCTAAGGCGTGTGTAGTGGATGGTCAAGAGAACAAAGTGTGCAAACTTTTGAAATCCCTATATGGTTTAAAACAAACGCCTAAACAATGGCATGAAAAGTTTAATTTCAAAAGAATTTTATTTTATTTAATTAAAGAATATTATAAATTATGTATAACTCTTAATTTCTTTGTCTCATGTTTTCTTTATATTGGTTTAATGTTCATTTGACTTATTCCAATTCTTGATTAATGGTTTAACGTTAAAATGATGGTCAGGTGCATGCTTTGACCATTTAAAACAATTAATTGATAATATCTTTCAATTGTGATGTTACCTTTGAGTAAGCAGATTTTGTTTTGACTGATTTCTCCTTTTATCATAAAATTAGCTTTTCAACGTGTTGTTTCTTATATATATATATATATATATATATATATATATATATATATATATATATTCTTCAACTTTGGGAAAACGTGTGTGTGAAGAAAAAAATTTAATCGAGTGATATTGTTTGCTCTTCCTCTTTGCTTCTATTAATCTCTCTCCCTCTTTATTCCTAGATTGTTTTTATCTTTGCGAGTTATGTAACCTTAGCTCTGCTAAGACATTCCTGTTGTATCCTGGGAGGTTTGTGTGGGACATCACATATAAACCTTTTAGGTCAGTGACTGGCACGCCTCATAAAGTTCAACCCTATTCACACAAAGGGAGTTCATGAGCTGAGATGAAAAACAAAAATAAAAAGAGAGAATGATAACAGAAAATTGTAAATGAAAATATGAGATGTAAAATTACAAGCAAAATAGAGGTATGAAAAAATCTTAGTGATTTTTGTTTCTTAAACCATCCTATTCATTGGGAAAATGAACCTTACCTAATTTAGAATTCGGTCGAAAAATAAGTAAAGTCAGATCATTATTTTTGTCAATAATCAAACTTGATTAGTATGTGAATGAATCAACCTTAATTCACCACATTAATCATTTGTATGTAATCACTTGATTCTAAAAAAGAAGAAGAATGAAGTTAACAATTGATAGAATTAATATAAAATTTACTAATAGTGTTTTTTCTTCTTTTATATTCAAATGATGTGTGTGTATATATTATAGTGGCTTAAATATATTTTTGTTCTAATAATTTAGTTTTTCTTTGCAAATATATATATTTTTGTTATAGTACTTACAAAATATGTTCGTTATATTTTTCATTCTTAAGATGCTTTAGATAACACTTTGAACAATGAAGAAAATGTTATCTAAAACATTTTAAGGATGAAAGATAAAACAATTATATTTTATAAGAACTGAAACGAAAAAATAAAATTTGCATAGACGAAAATGAAAAAACATTAAATTACAATAATCAAAAGTGTATTTAAGTCTATTAGAGCATCTTTAATAGGGTTTTTTTGTTGGGTTCTTGAGCTCGAAAACCCCTATCCATCAAATCTATTATTATTTTTGTTCAAGAATTTTTCATATTGGAAGTTGAGTTCCAGGAAAGAATTTTTAATAATTCATTTTTTTAAAAAATAAAATATTATTTTTAATGTTATTTAAGAGAAAAAAGATACTTTTTTACAATTAAAATCCAAAAAGTCAAATTAATTTTTACCACTAAAATAAAAAAATGATAAAAAAGTTTACATCCTATATAATATCATAGGATAAAAAAATATCGAAAAATTTAAAATGGATTCTTTGGCTAAACATACTCTTTTATATATATATATATATATATATATATATATATATATATATAGTGTCTGTGCCGCATATCAAATTAAAGTGGAAAGAATTGTAATATTATTATTATTACTACTATATTATATAATATTATATAGATAGTGTTTGTAATTTTTTTTCATAAAAAATATATATAATTTAATTTCTTATATGTAAATAATGTAGGGATACGGTTTAACTGAGTCCTCGGTTACCCGAACCACTCCGGAGGAGGCTAATCGGGTGGGAGCAACAGGTAAACTGATACCAAGTATAGTAGCCAAAATTGTGAACCCGGAAACAGGGGAAGCCATGTTTCCTGGTGAACAAGGAGAAATATGGATCAAAGGACCTTATGTGATGAAAGGTAATTAACAATATTATTAATTAATTAAACATGAGAGTTTAATACAGGACCTTTGTTGGGTTTTCATCAATTACATTATATTTTTTGTTTTTGTAAAATTGAATTAATACATGATTTGTTTGTTGTCACACACAATGCATGGATGATGATGTTAGATCAGGTTATGCTGGTGACCCAAAAGCAACTTCAGAAACTTTGGTGGATGGGTGGTTAAGGACTGGTGACCTGTGTTATTTCGATAATGAGGGTTTCTTGTATGTTGTAGATAGGTTGAAAGAGTTGATCAAATACAAGGGCTACCAGGTAATAACCTATTACTATTATTAAAATTTCGTAACAAGTTGATGAAATTCCTTATATTTTGCTTGAAGATCCGAATTAGAGTAAATGTTAAGGTAAGTGACATAAGTAAAACTTCAATTTTGATGGAAGAATTACCGGGGTCAATCGAACACAAAATGAGACCAAAAGTGAAAATTGAGAAATTTTTTCTTTACTTAAAAAAAATAGTAATATATGGGGTCTTTTAATTAACATGCATGATCTTTTTTCAAACTTTAATTTTGTTCTTGGACCGATTTGAGAATCACACAAGTTAATTTAATTAAAGAAATGTCTCTAAATTTTGTGTTACAAATATTAATTGCCTAGTTGGTATTTGTTATATTTGTCCCCTTGAAAACAATATTATTGTACATTTCAGGTTGCTCCGGCGGAGCTAGAAGAGTTACTCCTATCTCATCCAGAGATAAGTGATGCTGCAGTTATTCCGTAAGATTCTAATCACCTAACCAACCAAAACTCTTACTTTGTAATATTTTTGGCTATGTAGAAATAATTTTATATAAATGCGCTGTTCAAGACAAAAATCTTTTGCTAAAACGTACAGGTACAAGCGATGTTTTTCATAGTAATCAATTAATAAATATACAAAATAAACACGATCGAGTTTCATAAATAGAATTGCTCAACATTTATTTTAAAAAAAATAAACATATAAACATAAAAGGAAAATAACTCCTCCTTCCAAAATTAAATAACAAATATTCAAAATAAATAATTTTCATAAATATAATTTGCTCAATTTTTAAAATATTTATTTTACAGAATTTTTTTTAAAAAAAAACCTGTGCTTGCTGAATATTAATATGCTATCATAAACAAACTTATTATTTGTAATGGACACTTAATTTAACCTAATCATATGTGTAAAGTGGGTGAATTAGTGAGTAAACATCACTATATCAGGCGTCGGCAAAGAAGAAAATAAAAATGTCAACTGGTCTTAAGTTTATATATTTCAATGTCTCTTCCTTTCAAATTTTGTATCTCCACTCGCTATCAGTGCATCAAGTCCGATCAGTGTGTCCTCATCATCCCTCGTCACACCCCCTTCCTTTATCGTGCATCAAGTGCGATCCGTGTGTCCTTAAGTCGATCTGCAATTTCTCACATTTGAGGTCAACAAATTTGTGTTGCTGCTTTTCTTTGTCCAATATTCTTTGATTTGGGGAAATTGCTCGAGTGCGAGATAAATCATTTGACACAACTATAGAGGGGAGAGTTGTTGTAGAAGTTGAAAGGAAGTAAGAATGAGTTTCTGCTGAAAAAATGAGAGGTAGGAGATTGAGAGGGTAGTTTGTGAAGTGGCTAGTGGAACTTCGAAAAGGGAAGACAGAGACGAGAATCAGAAGCATTTGTTTTTTTACTTAAAAAACATTAAAATTTAACATAGCTTACATGTAAAATTTAATTGATGTGACATAATATAATTGAATGGGACAGGAAAATGAAATAGACAAATTTGGGGACAGGTGATTTGAGCCCGGATTGAATGGTTTCAAAATAAGATAGGGATGATAATAGGTTAGATTATGTTAGACTTAATTAGGTCTAGTTTTGATTTGATTTAAAGATATAAAATTTGATTTTACCTATTTATATATTATGTTTTTTTAGATTTGAAGTGACATATTTAAAAGTTTGTCTTAGCCTATCAGCATAATAAAAAAACTATTTTATAATAAATATTATATATAAAGAGAAATCTAATAATTACATTGTGAAACTTTGAAAATTTGCATAATATTTTTTAAATTTAATTTAAAGAAATACATGTATTTCCTTTTTAATTTATGCATAAAAAATAGTTAAAATTAATTAGAACACTCTAATATGAGATTAAAATTCAATAATCACAACAAGCCAATTAAGAATTATAATCGGAATACTTTATGTATTCAACAAAATATTGTAAACAAAATAAGCAAGCTAAGTAAAATACCATAAGTTCTATTCTATAATCTAGTCTAAATGTTCAAATACTAAAATAAACAATAAATAAGAATCAAGACAAGTTAAATATAAAAAAGAATACTTTTTTAATTCTCAAGTCATCTCCTAAACATGAAACATTGAACCAACATATCATCAAATCTTCAATGTGATTTCTTAAAATTGTTCATCCACTTTTTTTTTTTTTTTGTGTTTTTAGTGTATAAACCTTCCCTTTTATATTACTCTTTCTTTCTCTCTCCTCTTTATGTTTTTTCTTTATATTATTATTATTATTATTATTATTATTATTATTATTTTCTTAGTTTTATCTTTGTTCTTACTTTCCCTTTTTTTTTTCGTTTTATCATCTCTTTTTTTTTCTTTTTCTATTATCATCCTTTCCTTTTTTCCTTTTATTATCTTTCTTTCCGTTTTTTCTTTCTTTCATTCCACATTTTTTCTTTTTTTGTTTTAATATTTTTTCTTTTCTTTTTTCCTTTTTCTATTATCTTCCTTTGTTTGTTTTACGTTTTCTTTCTCTTTTTTCTGTTTTAATATTTTTTTCCCTTTTTTTATTCTTTCCATCTTATCATTTTCTTTTCTTTTTTTTGTTTTTGTTTTTTTAAAATAATTATTTTTTCTTTCATTTTTGTTTCTTAATTATTTGTTTTTAAAAATATTTTTGTTTTTCATTTTTTTGGGACCTGAACAGAATTAGGTTATGACAAATTAACTAACATGTTTTTTTAAGCTTGAGTCTGACCTTTTTATTTAAACAAACTTTTCAAAAAGTCTTAGTATGATATTTATGATAAATAAGTCAAATCAGACCAGACTTTAATCAGGCTAGGCCAAAGGTTCTTGATAGGCGGCCTGACCCATTTTCATCCCTACCATACACGTGCTTCCACCTCATTTGCCTCAAAGCTCTAGATTTTTTAAACTCTTTCATAGCATATATGCACGGTAATTAAGTAAGTTTTTCATATGTTAAAATTAATTTATATATAAGTTAATTTATAAAAATTATTTATATTAATTTTTTTAAAAGTTAATTTTTAACTTATGTTTTTTTTTCTTCACAAGTACTTATGGAGACTCTAATTTTTTTTAATATACATGTGGAAAGGAAAGCAAGAAAACTAGCAAACTAATATGTTATCTAAGAAAGAATTAATAACCTTCACACGCCATTAACAGATACCCTGATGAAGTAGCAGGCCAGGTGCCCATGGCGTTTGTGGTAAGACAACAACAAAGTTCCCTTGATGCAACAGAAGTTATTGATTTTGTTGCCAAACAGGTGCTTTAATTTATCTTGTGCTTAATTAATTTACTTTGTTCTTTTAGATTTTTAGTTTTACTCAGCCATGATGCATTTCCCCCTCTTGTTTGCATGTCGAATGGAGCTAGCTACTACATATCAATATTATCATTTTGGCATGTTTTTCTTGGCTGCAGGTTTCACCTTACAAGAAAATAAGGCGTGTAGCATTTGTTAATTCCATACCCAAGAATGCTGCGGGAAAGATATTGAGGAAGGACTTAAAACTTGCCCTCTCTAGGCTATAATGCTTCATTTTTATTTTATAAGTGGTGTTTGATTCAGTCTTTTGCTCCAAATGAAAAGAAGAAGAAGAAGCAATGTGTGTTCAATGTAAGAGTTTCTATGTAAAACATTCTTTTGTAAAATAGATCTTGGACTTTTGCAAATGATGCATAGTATAGTAACTTCTCATCACATAATTTCTTTACGTAAGGTTTTAAAATGTGTGGACGTGAAGAGAAATTTAAATTTATGTCCACAGTCTTTAAGTTAACCTTGTTGAGAGAAGAATGATAAAAAATTATTCTTTGCTGATAGCTAGAATTTTGACACAAATGTGTATCCTGAATTATCTAATGACATAAAAGTTTAGTCAGGTCATGAGTAAAGAGCAAAGTGAGCAATGTAATCCACATAGACTATTCACATCAAAAACCTAGTAATAAATATATATCATTTATGTTAGACAGTGCATAATCCATTACTCGATGACCCTGATATCTCTTACGATTTTGATAAAACAAAAAAATAAATTTATGTTAACCACTTTAAGTCAACAAGTTTAATGACTAGAAGTAACATTAGGAAAGACCTATCCATTAATGAATAACTAGTCTACTGGAAGCACAAAGTACTCATTCAGTCCATTCAAACAACAAATGAAACAAACACTTTATTTGAATTATTTATCTATTGCAGTTTATAGGATTCTGTTTTAAAAGGAATATATTTGTGAAACTATCTTTTATTTTCTTTTATGTTTAACGATTATATTCAGTTATGTATGACAGATATAAAAAGTCGTGATCCTATCATATGGAAATGTGATTCAAGAAACAAGATCAATCTGCACAATGGTCATAACATTCAATTCTGAAAATACTCTCTGTAATTACAAGCGTCTCTCTACCTATAAATACAACATCAAATATTGAAGAAAATTGATGAACGTACATAAAAAGACAAGATTCATGAAACAAGAAACAACAGAAAAGAAAAACACTTGTTGAGAAACACATTGTGCTTAAGAGAGTTCATCTTTTATAGTATACAAAGTGTTAGTGAGAGATAAGAACCTTATTATAAATCCACTCTTTGAGTGTTGTAAAGAATTTATGAATCTATATCAAACTACTGTTTATGAAAGTCAGGAGTGACTTAGTGACAAAACAATAATTGGGTGTTCTTAAATTCAGAAGGAGTTCAAGGGTTGTGCCAGAAGTGACCTTGAGAATACTTGTAAGCTAGAAGTGACACGAAAAAATACTTATTGTAATCAAGGTTGATTAATGGAAACCTTTACTAGTTGGTAAAGGAAAATTGGACATAGTTCAAGTTGAGTGAATAAGTATAAAACAAAGTATTTCTACTATTCTTCATTAACTTATTAAAGTATTTCATTGTCCATTACTATCACACTCAACACATAAAGGTTTTTACTTAAAGACAATTTATGCACCTCATTGGATGACTGTGATAACCCTGAGTCCCAGCGTGTTTGGCACGAGTTGGGCGCGTATGGCTCAAGTCTGGGGGCGTTTGGCGCTAAATTCTGCAAAAAACCTTCTGCAGAATTCTTCTGCAGAATTGTGGCGCTGATGGCACCCGGTTAGCGCTGATGGCGCCACAACTCTGGTGTTTGGCTCTGATGGCGCGGGAGCAGCGCTCCCAACGCCAGGGTCTCTGATGGTTGACGCCTGGGGCGCCAGGCTGGCGTTGGTGGCGCCAGACCACTCTGAGATTTGCAGCTGGCGCGGATGGCGCCACGTGTGGCGCGATTGGTGCCGGAGGTTCTGGAGGTCAGCGCTCTTGGCGCGGGAGTTGGCACCGGTGGCGCGGGAACTTCTGGAGGTTGGCGTTGATAGCGTCGGAGGCTCTGGAGAGTGGCGCTCTTGGCGCGGGGTTGGCGCGGATGGCGCCATGGTCACCTGCAGCTGGCACGATCAGCGCCAGAGTGGCGCGATCAGCGCGGCAGCTCTAATGGGACCACTATAAAAGGGGGATTTCGCGATTTTGAGAGAGAAAACACTCTTATCTTCTTCCTCCATCCCCTTTCCTCCATTGTTGGACCTCCAAGCTTCATTCCTTCACCATATCTCACCAAAATTCATTCCTTAAACTCATTTCATGATGCAAATCACATATAGAGCTTGAATCCACCCTTTCTTCACCATAAAACCCACTCATTTTGAGAATCCCTTTCTTAAGGGAAGTTCGAAGAGCTCGAGCTCGGTGAGGAACGGCGACGATTCGTGAGTACCCAAGCTAGGGGAAGTCGTCTTTGGGCTTTCTTTGTCATCGTTGAGGTAAGAAACTCGAGAAACTTCGCTTGATTTGTGAGTTGTGGTTTTGGGTGAATAGTGACCCACTTGTGATAGAGCTAGTTTTAGCTTTGGGTCCTGTTGAAGCATGTGCTTAGAATGTTGTGAGGGTGTAGGATTAGCTCTCAAATGTGAGTTTGGTGAACATTGGTTTCATGGCTCTATGTGAACCATGTGTGTTGTTGTGGGCTGAGTTGCTTGGCCACATTGTGACATGCTAGAGCCTTGGCTTGTGGTTTAGATGGCCTTGAGAGGCTATTGGTATGATGGCTTGTGAGTGATAAGCCTCGTTGAACCATAGGATAGAGGACCTTGATGGTTTGGAAAGGATTGTGATTCCTTTCATTTGAGCGGTTGTGAACCGTGTTTGCTTGTATGCCTTGTGTGGCTGTATGGATGTTTGATACATGCTTGTATGTGCCTTGTTAGGGCGTGACACCGTGGGTGTCAGTGGCGTGGGCCACAGAGCAAGGGAAGAACCGCAGAGCTCGGCTTTGCTAGGTAAGTTCTTGGACCCTTGGGGATGTTTCCCACTTGCTTGTGCTCCACCATACTCTGTGGGAGTAGTGGTTACATTCATGATACATGCATTGTGTGGATGTTGCATACTCATAATAATATATGCTTGTATCTGTGCTTGAGAAATGTATTAAGCCTGTTATTAGATCTTCTGGCCAGTTAAGATAGATATGGACCTCCCTAGGAGTAGAGCGCACCTCCTAGTTTGGTTTGCTCATGGTTGACTGGGTCCCGGGG
>PYAF01002747.1:139879-159157 GCA_007407185.1 Glycine tomentella
GATCATCAGGTGAATTCTTTCCTAACTCTTTGTGGGTATTAAGTTTTCTGCAGTAATTTTGAATTTTGTTGATTCTATTGTATTTGGGTTTTCTTGCAAGAGGGGATAGTGTTTCTCCAAGGGAGATAGGTTTTCTCCAAAGACAGCTGAGTAGGTTTCTCAGTGTGGGTTTAGCTTCTAAGGATCTAATAGGGTTTTATATCTCTGAACTTCCTCTAGGGTTGAGGAAGAGAAGCTTGTAATTGCTTGTAAGAAACATAATTGCAATAGTGGAACTATACTCTAGTGTTGAGTGGAAGAAACTGGATGTAGCCTCATAGGTTTTGAGGTGAACCAGTATAAATCTTGTCTCTTGATTTATATTCTGCAGTTTACATCATATCTTGTGTGAATGATATCTTGTGTGTTGTGAAATCTTCTTTGAAAGTTTATTCTTTAGGCTTAACAAATCTTGGATTGTTTTTCTGGATAAAGTTTTTCAATTGTATTTTGTGATAAAGATCCAAAGGGAATTAAACTCTGATTTTAAACTCTGATATTGTTGAAAGAAAATTTAATTTACCAAGGTTAACCAATTCACCCCCCCCTCTTGGTTAAGTGTGAGTGTTCCTTATTTTCCACAGGAAACTCTTATCCTAGGTTAGTGTTCCAACAAAATACCAAGTGTTTGGCTCAAAGGGCTTGCAAATGGTAAATCAGTATACATTGGGATAGCTTTTTGGTCAGTGGCTTAAAATGTACAAGAAAGAAAGAAGGCCTAAATCATATCCATGCATCATATGTTATGACAATTAGAAATTCATGCAAAAATCCACTATAGAACATATCAGTAAGGACACTCAATGTAAATTTTGTGGTTACACATAGTCACTGAAGCTTAAGGCATGTTCCATGTTCAAATTAAATCATTGTTTCGAAAGTTGTTCTTTATCAAGTCCATGCAAAAACATTTGCCTTCATTTGGTATTTGGGAAAGTCATTCATTGATTTTCATTCTCAAAGTTTCCAAAAATCATTTTGTTGTGTTCTGATCCAATTCAAAATCTCAAAAACACTATATGTTGATTCTTTTCAAAACATGTTATGTCCAAGAAAAATTTTCTCTTTAAGTCCCAAAAAGAGTTATGCATATTCTACAACTATATTAATAGAACAAAACAAAATTAATCAATAATGTGTACTACCAAAAAGAGGTAAACCTCTGTGTACACAATCATAGTTCCCAATACCAAAATGAATCATAAACGCGTGCAACTATTCAAACAAAAATCCAACATAGTAAATAAGGAAATAAAATACTTAATTTTAATACAAAGTAGTAAAGAAACATAAAGACAATGTCACAAATTTTTGAAGATCATGGTTGAGGAGCTCAATCTCCTCAAATGAGATAACAACAGGATCCGCCATGTCTTCATCCTCAACTGCTCTTCCTCCTCCTTAATCATGTGTAGCTCCTTGGTCATCCCCAACTAGGACCCGCCTCCTCCTGAAAAATAGACCTGTCTCTAGGCCATGCAACAATAGTTCAAAATTGTTCAGGGGTAGGCCAAGGATAGGGATTAGGATCCTGGCACTACTAGTGCAATGTATAGTGATAAAAGTTGTCATTCAACTACATTTGGCCCCTATGGTTGGCAGCCTTTTGGTCAGCCACATGACGCATGTGTGTGTGCATTTGGAGTTCCATCCTCTCGAGGTGAGTTGAAATGGACTCTAATGATGGTTGCGGTTGTGGTGGTGATGGAGCGTCTGCTACTGGCTGGGGCTATTGAAATTGCTCTAGTTGCTCTACCTATCTCAGTATGCAATATTTTTCAATAAAAGATCTGTTGATGGGAGGTCGGATGGATTTGGAGGGTATGACCAACACTCCATAAAACTTGCATAGCCCTGTTATTAAGGCTAGAAATCCCACGGGTGCCTAGGAGGTTTTGTAATTAGACATTGATGGAGGGCGTCTAAAATCATCCGAGTCACATGAACATTGATTTGCTCTATGAAACTATAAACTAGTTAACATTTTGGTAAAGTCAGAACAAAGTTATGATCACTTGGAAGGATATTACTCAAGAGAAAAGTCATCCAGATTTGAGCAAGAGTGGTCATATTTGTTCTCATAATCCTTACCCATTTCCCTGCCATGTTACGAGCAAAGTCACGGCCTGGGAAACAAAGCAACTGACTTATTGCCTTTTCATCAAAACCTGAAAACATGTCTCTCATGGAAGTACATTCACATCGATGTCCTTCTTCCAAGATCAATGGATTCCCCAAAAATTGATTAATCGCATTACTATCATAAGGGATCCATTGGCCCGGCAGTTTGGAATGCTTATCAAGAACTCCCTCCTCAGTAGGCCAAGCATTAGCATAAAATTCTACAAGTTGTCTTCAGTTCCTCCTAGTTAGCTCCTCTGTGAACTCAAGATATTCGGCTTCTGCTAATTGAATTTTTATTTGCTTGAGGAAGGACCAATCTTTGATCAATTCAAAATGGCATTGGTGCTCCTCACTACGAAATCTATGTTCATCAAAAACAAAGTATGTAGGTGGAGATGTGCTAGATCCTTCTCCCGCAGTAGTTTTCCTAGCCCGCTTAGTTGCAAGTTTCTTTGGAGCCATCTTCAATAAACTCAAATCCAAACTAAAATTAGTATGAAAATCATTTTTCACTAAACACCAATACACTTTTCTTTCAGTTTTCCCAATCATAGCAACCAATAAGTCAATTTTCGTGTATTTTTAATTTATTGTTCAGTTTAAAATACATCACCAAAATCAATAGTTCAATGTGCACCATTCTGAAAAATGAAAGTTCAACATTCAACAAACAATTCATGTAAACAATTCATGTGCAATGTACCTACTCTAATACAATCAACTCAACTAACCCAAGCTATCCCAATTTAGTTCAAACAATTTAAACTTTCGAAGAACCACTCATGCGCTTGGAATCAAGAAAATTTCCTACTCTTAGCATGCAAACAAGTCTATTCCAAACGAACTAAGTTGGCTTTACACTTAACAAAAATGCCTAAACATGTTTAGAGTCTATTCCAAACGAACTAAGTTGGCTTTACACTTAACAAAAATGCCTAAACATGTTTAGGGAGTAGCATTCGTTCAAAATTTAAAAATAAAACATGAACTGGTCATTGTGATATGTCCTTGAACAGTTGGTGTAAACAGGAAAAAAACATGTATAAATGAAGGATAATGTACAAGCATGATCTGCAAACATATAGAGAGCAACATTAGGGGTAAGAACAACACAGAACAATCACAAACTTGAGCAGAGCTGATCAAGTCGTGTTTATACAATCACTATCTTGAACCTCATTGAAAAACAACAAAAAACACAATTAAAATTGCAGGAAAGTTGTTGGAGATGTGAAACTTACTTGAATGAGATAAAGTGGTGTGTGAGAGAAGATGAATTTCTTCAATGGATGATGGCTTGGGCGAGTTTTGGGAGAAGGAAGGGAGGTTCTCGGATGAGAGGAAGAATAATGGATTTTGAAATAGGGTGAAATCTGATTTCACCCCTATTTTTATTTTCAGCTCTGACGTCCACTCGCCCAGGCGAGTTTTTTTTATAGTAAATTTCTACACTCTTCCTCCCAAATCTCACCCTTAATGTTTCCATTAATGTGAAAATTCAACACTCAAAACTCAATATTACAATTTATAAAAACATTTAAGTTTCACTAAAACCTATTTTTCACATAAACATACAAATACAAAATTACAAACATATTAAAGAAATAGATCGTATGTACAAACATAACATAAATACTAGAATATTTAAAACAGAGTTTCATACTAACTAAAGCTATACTCAACCTATAAATCGAAACCTATATATTCATAAGCGTAATTTTCCAATAAAAACTTAAAAGTAAAATTCAGAAATATGAATGAGAAACACAAGATATAAAACTCAAATAACATAAATTAAAACTAAGTTTAGAAATACTAGGTTGCCTCCCAGAAGCACTTCTTTAACATCATTTTAGCTGGACGTCCTTGTTGTAGCTCAGATTTCCTGCAATTGGACAACAGTGGTGAGCCTCTCAACATCACCACCCAAGTAGTGTTTGATTTTGTTGTCATTTACAGTCCATGTCCTCTTTGTGGTTGGATCTTCTAGTATCACAACTCCATGTGGCATGACTTCATTGATGATGAATGGTCTAGACCATTTAGGTTTCAGCTTACCTAGAAACAATCTCAATCTAGAATTAAATAAGAAAACCTGTTGACCACGCTGAAAATTCCTTTTTAAAACCTTTTTATCATGATAAGCTTTAACTCGTTGCTTATAAAGCTTAGAATTCTCATAAGCTTGAAACCTTAATTCCTTCAATTCATGAAGTTGGAGCTTTTTGTGTTCACCAGCTGCATTTAGATCAAAATTCAAAAATTTCAATGGCCAATAAGCTTTATGTTCTAACTCAACAAGTAAATGACAAGATTTTCCATAGACCAATTGGAAAGTAGTGAGTCCTGTAAGAGCTTTATATGTTGTTATGTATGCCCATAGAGCTTCATCTAATTTTTGAGACCAACCCTTCCTTGATTGAGCAATTGTTTTCTCCAAGATCTTCTTGATTTCCCTATTAGAAACTTCAGCTTGCCCATTGGTCTAGAGATGGTAAGGTGAGGCTACCTTGTGTCTGACACTATAGTGTTGGAGAACTTTCTTGAGTTGGACATTACAGAAATGAGATCCTCCATCACTTATCAACACCCTTGGTGTGCCAAACCTTGAAAAATGTTTTTCTTTAGGAAGCGAATGACGATCTTTGCATTTGCATGTTGAACAACAATTGCTTCCACCATTTGGTTACATAGTCCACAACTAATAAAATATATTCATTTGAGTAAGATGATGGGAATGGACCAATGAAATCTATCCCCCAACAGTCAAAAGCTTCAACTTCCAGAATGTTTTGCAATGACATTTCATTCCTTCTGAAGATTCCCCCTATTCTTTGACAGTTATCACACCTCTAAACATATTCATATGCATCCTTACATAAAGTAAGACAATAGAAACTAGATTGCAGGACCTTAATAGTAGTCCTTTCTCCATTGTAATTGCCTCCATATGGTGAACTATGTCAATGCCACAATATGCTTCTTGCCTCCCCCTAAGTTACACATCTTCTCAGGAGATTATTTGCTCTAATCTTAAAAAGGTAAGGATCATCCCACACAAAGTATTTAGAGTCCCTGAGAAACTTTTTTTTCTGGTGCCAAGTAAAATCATTAGGAAGTGCACCAACTGCTTTGAAATTTGCCATCTCAACAAACGATGGCCTTTCTGCAATGTTGAATAACTTTTCATCAAGAAACTCTTTTTGAATTTTAGGACCTTGTGTGGTTACCTCATCAATGGTAAGTCTAGAAAGATGATCAACTACGTGATTTTTGCTCCCCTTTTTATCCTTGATTTCTAAATCAAATTCCTGCAAAAGTAGAATCCAACGGATAAGTCTAGCTTTAGAATCAGATTTGACCAACAAATATTTTATAACAACATGATCAGTAAAAATCACAACCTTAAATACTATCAAATAAGATCTAATTTTTTGCAAAGCATACACTACCACAAGCAATTCTTTCTCAGTTGTTGCATAATTAATTTGAGCTTCATCTAACACCTTGCTTATATAATGTATAACATGGAAAACTATTTTTCCTTTCACCCAAAACTGCTCCTACAACATAGTCACTTGCATCACATATTATTTCAAAATCAAGTGTCCAATTTAGGGTAGCAATTATAGGTGCAGAAATCAGTTTTTGTTTCAAAGTATCAAAAGATTTTAAACACAAATCGTCGAAATGAAATGCAAATTTTTTATTTAAGAGATTGCTCAAAGGCTTGGCAATCTTAGAAAAATCCTTGATGAAACGCCTATAAAACCCAGCATGTCCTAGAAAGTTTCTGATGCCTTTGACATTTGCTGGTGGAGGCAATTTTTCAATGATGTCCACCTTGTCTTTGTCAACTTCAATGCCATGAACATAGATCTTGTAACCTAATATAATACCTTCAATTACCATAAAATGTCATTCTCACAATTGAGCACAAGATTTGTTTCAACACACTGCTTCAATACAGTGTCAAGATTAGAAAGACATAAATCAAAAGAAGAGCCAAAGACAGAGAATGTAATACCTTGAATTTTAAACCTAGGATTTAGCTTGGATTAAGCCTTGTGATTAGGTTTAAGTCTGAGATTAAGTACTAGATTAAGTCTAGTGATTAAGGAAATCTAATTACTCCTGATAATCCCTAAAAGGCAGCTTAAGACAAGAGAGAAAATTGTTTCGGACAGTTGGCGCAAACCGCGCGGAGTCCGGCGCGATCCGCGCGGGATGTTAGAACAAGGGCAATTGGCTCTACCATGCCACGCTGATAGCGTGGAGTCCACGCCAACAGCGTGGGAAGTGCCCTAGAAACCAGACTTTCCTCTGGAGTTCCACGTTGGTAGCGTGGAAGGCCACGCCAAGAGCGTGGGAGGCCCGAGCATGTGGCGCGATCAGCGCGGGATATGGCGCTATCCGCGCCAGGTTTGAGATGTGGCGCGATCCGCGCGGGACTTCGGGCAGGCCTATATATAAGGTCATTTGGGAACGAAAATGGAAGAGGAAAGGGTGAGAGGAAGCCATTAATGAGTTCCAGAGCTTCATACCTTCTCCATCGTTCATTTAAACACTTCTGACCCAACTGAGAAAGTGATCAGAGCCTCAAGAGGAAAGAAAACCCCGATTGATTCTCGAGAAAGAGCGAGAAACAGTGAGATTGATTTCTCTGAGAGAACCCCTGAGAGTTTGAGATCCAGAGGTGAAGGAGGCCTTGATTGAACGAGTTACCTTAGGGAAAGTGATTCCCTGGTGTTTCTGGACTTCGCAGAGGTAAGAAACTCGAGCTCTAACCGTTGGTTCTGTGTATTGGATTCCGGAGTTTTGGGGTTATCTTAAGGGGTGTTTTTGGAGGTGTTAGAGTCGTTATTAGGCTCGGACTCTGTAGAGTCTTATGCTCAGAGGACTGTTCTGAGGAGATTAGAGCCTTGAATCATCATTACTGATGAAGTTTGATTTTGACTCTGAGTCTGCATGAGCAGAGATAAAAGGTTGACTATTTGACTAGTCAGGACCTTAGAGCAGTTGACAAAGTTGCTCATGAGATGATATAGATGAGATTGACCGGTTGAAACTGGTAATAATGAGAAGTTGAGTTTGAGCTGTTTTAAGCAGGTATATGCATTATATTAGCCTGATCAAAGTCTTTGTAGAGGCTCTGTAGCCTGGATTAGGCTGAGAGGGATCCTGTTGAGGATCAGATGATCACTTGTACAGTGATTAGTTTATGTTTATAGAAAGGATGAGAGTTTCCTTTCGTTTGAACGGTCTAGAACCGTATCTGATACATTATATGCTTGTTCTTGTGTAGGACGTGAGCGTGAGAGCTCTGGTGGTGTTGACCACGAGGCCGGGAGAGCCGGTGATCTGTCTAGAGCAGGTAAGCTCTTGGTTCTTGTTTGTGTATCCTCTGCTGCGTTCCACCATATATCCACTGGGATTATGGTTATGATATGTGTCTAGGCTAATAGAGGAACGTGTATAATGCTGTGAATGATTGGTAGATGTTGTCTGAACCCTGTGGAAGGGTAGCGGATACTTTATATTTGATCTGAGCCCAGAGATGGGTGATTATGATGTATGGCTATGAATTGTGATTGATGATTTGATCCCTGAGAAAGGGAACTGAGGTGTATTTGATCCCTGAAAGGGAATTGATGTGTATTTGATCCCTGAAAGGGAATTGATGTGTACTTGACCCTTGAGAAAGGGAATTGATGTGTACTTGACCCTGAGAAAGGGAATTGATGTGTATTGATGTTCTGATCCCTATGAGAGGGAGATCGAGATGTATTAATCTGTTATACTTGAAATGTGAACTGAACCCTGTGATAGGGGGTTATTATGCATGGCTATGATGTGATTGATTGTGGCATGTCTGATTGAATGTGAAACCTGATTGTGCATGCTATGCTTGAATTGTATCCTATTGTGGTAGGATAGATGATTTGAGTTTGAGAAAGACCTGGTGAGAGATGAGCCTGTGATATGGAGGTAGCCTCCTACGTGGAGATTGTCCCATATACACAGAGGTAGCCTCCCCAGGCAATTGTATTGTGTTAGAGGATGAGATGGCCCTGTGATACATAGAGGTAGCCTCGTGATAAGAGATGTACCTATGTACACAGAGGTAGCCTCACCAAAAGGGGATGTACCTGATATATAGACGAAACCTCGAGATAGAGATGTACTTATATATTCAGAGGAAGCCTCCGCTAGGGATACATGCAGGAGATGTGCCTAGTATATAGAGGTAGCCTCCCTGTGAGGAGATGTTCCTATATACTTAGATGTAGCCTCTGCATGGCAGTTATTGATGTGATAAATGGCTTTATGCCATGAGTATGCCTTGGTTTTGGCTGATGAATGTGTATAGCCTGATTGTGGTCAGGTGTATTGTGCATGATGACTGATTTAGTGATTCACTGATGTTGATTGTGATTGTGGTTGATATATATAATTGTTGTCAGTGAACCAGGGGAAGGAAATACCTTCAAGGGCCCTGAGTTTACTGAGATTTTATATCTCACCCCTTGTGTGGGGCTATGTTTTGCAGGTGATTCTTCCAGAGTAGCAGAGAGATCCCAAGGCAAGAAGCCTATGCAGGATTAGCTGCTGATGGACACCTTAGGCTAGAGAACATGAGCATGTGGCTCAGATGTTTTGTATCTTGTTTTAGATGTGGATTTTGATGTACCCTGAGAGGATACTGTATAGTTTTGTACTGTACAGAGAAACTTATATGTATATTCACCATATTATAGTGTACAGTGTTATACATATGACATTTGATGATGTCACTTTTAGTATATGCTTCCAAACTTCTTAAACTCTGATTGATTAATTGCTTGATTGTGATTTGTGTCTGGTAATGACCCTGATTAGTGGATCGGGGCGTTACAGAAAAATCATCCACGAATACTTCAACACTCTTCTCAACGAGATTAGAGAAAATAGCAAGCATACATCGCTAAAATGTAGTAGGAGCATTACAAATACCGAAAGGCATCTTCCTGTAAGCAAAAACATCGAAGGGACAGGTAAAAGTTGTCTTCTCTTGGTCCTTAGTATTAACATTGATTTGATTATATCCTGAGTATCCATCAAGAAAACAGTAGAATTGTTGGCCTACTAGTCTCTCCATCATCTGGTCCATAAATGGTAATGGAAAATGATCCTTTCTGGTGGCTTTATTGAGCTTCATGTAATCAATACACATTTTTCAGTCTGTAATAGTACGAGTTGGAATAAGTTCATTTTTATCATTCTTTACAACAATTATGCCACCTTTATTAGGAACTACCTAAATAGGGCTTACCCACTAACTATCTGAGATAGGATATATCATTCCAGCCTCTAATAGCTTGACTACCTCCTTCCTGACAACTTCCTTCTCTGATGGATCGAAATGTCTCTGTGGCTAAGCTACAGGTTTATAATCTTCTTCCATTAAAATTCTATGCACAAAATAAGAAGGACTAATACTTGTGAGGTCTGATAAGGTCCAGCCAATGGCTTCTTTATTCTCCTGTAAAATTTTCACCAGTTTCTTTTCTTCTTCTTTAGAAAGATTTGCATTAATGATAACTAGTTTCTGTAAATCACCTGTAAGAAAAACATATTTCAAATGTGGAAGTAATACTTTCTCTCCTTATCTTCACATTCACTCCTGTCCTTAATTGCTTCAATCAATACTCTCTCTAAACCATATTCTCTTTGAATCAATCTCTTGAAGTCAGAAATCACCTCATCCAGGACATCCACTCTAAAACACTCTCTCTTATCATTAGGGTGCTTCATGGCTTCAAGGACATTAAATTGCATTTCATCATCTTGCACCCTAACAATGAGTTTTCCTTCATCAACATCAATCAAAACCTTAGCAGTCTTCATGAAAGGTCTACCAAGAATCAATAGAACTTCACTATCCTCATTCATATCCATCACTACAAAGTCAACTGGAAAGAAAAAATTGTCAACTTTCACTAATACATCTTCAATAATGCCATAAGGATGCTTAATAGTTCTGTTAGCTAGCTGCAAAGCCATCCTAGTTGGTTTGATTTCTACTTCTCCTATCCGCTTGACCATGGACAAGGGTATGAGGTTGATGCTTGCACCTAAATCAAGAAGTGTCTTTCCCACTAATAATCTCCTAATAGTAACAAGAATTGTGAAACTACCAGGATCTCTCGATTTTTTTGGAATGGACTTTTGAGTAATTGCACTACAACCTGCATCCAACTCTACTATTCATCATCCATATATCTTTTCTTCTTTGTAAGTAAATCCTTCATGAATTTATCATATGTTGGCATCTGCTCCAATGCCTCAGAAAAAAGGAATGTTAATCTGCAGCTGGTGGAAAATATCTAAGAAATTCTTGTATTGCCTTTCCTTAGTTTCTTTGATGGAGAATGTGGATAAGGCATATCCACCCCCATGCTCAAACAATTGTTTTGCAAGTTGTCCAACTTAAACTTCAAGATTTTTAATGGAAGCATCAATGTTCTTTTGATTTGTGATGGACATCTGCATAAAGTGAGTTAGAGTATCATCCATTTTTTACACTCTATCAGGCTGAGCTTGTTGTTGTTGTGAACCCTCTATTTGAAGGACCTACATACTAGAAAGACCTGCATAAGAATTGTCAGTGGGACTTGCAAAAGAAGAGTTAGTTAGACCAATATATGCATTATTATTTTGTTGTCTCCAACCATAAGGTTGATTTGAACCTGGACCACCTCTGTAGCCTTGATAATTTCATTGGAAGTTTTGTTGAGGTCTGGTTTGATTCTACAAATAATGATCCTCCTCTTCCTGTTGACAATCACTAGGTGTTGGACAGTGGCCATTCTGATGGTCACCACCACATGAATCACATCTTAGAACTTGTTGAACTTGATGAACTTAGTGCATTTTTTGTGATCCACCTTGCTGAAATTGTTGAGGAAGTTGGCTTATCTATTTTGTTAAGGCCTGTATTTGTTGAGTCAAGAGTCTATTCTGAGCTAGAATTGCATTTTGAGTATCCAGCTCCATTATACCTTTCCTTTGCACTGGAGATCTATCATGGTGACTCTGATAATCATTGGCTGCTATGGAGTCAATGATTGTAATTGCTTCCTCTAGGCTTTTAGACATCATAGTACCTCTAGCTAAGGCATTAAGAATCATCTTTGTTTGAGGTCTCAAACCATTGTAGAAAATATGTAGTTATGCGGCATCGTCAAAATTATGGTTTGGGCACCTCCGTAGTAAAGATTTGAATCTCTCCCATGTCTCGTAGAGAGGTTCATTAGATCCTTGGGAAAACGTAGCAATGGCTGATTTTGCACTAATGAATCTGGATGGAGGAAAGAATCTCGCAATGAATTTTTCCTCCACTTCGTCCCAAGTGTTGAGACTTTTGTTTGGATGTGATTGGAGCCATGTCTTTGCTGCCTTACCTATCAAGGAGAACAAAAAAGCTCTGAGATAGACAGATTCAACATCTTCATCAGAAGTTCCCATGGTACTGCATAGCTCTATGAAGGTAGACAAATGTGTATATGGATCTTCATGATCCATTCCAGCAAAAGGATGTGAGCCAATCAGACTGAGCAATGCTGGCTTCAATTCCACAACCTTGTTACTGAAAGGAGGAATGACTATGTTGTTGTAATGCTTTGGTCCTTGTTGATAAGCATAGTCACCAAGAGTCCTCCTTGGTGGTCTATTTCCTTCTCCCCCTTTATCAGCCATAATATCAATTACAAGTGACTTTTCTGGTGAAGGAGAATCAATAAAAGAAGTTTTACCTGGTTGCTTATTGGCTGCTTGTTTCTTTTTCTTCCCATTACTCCTTTCAGTCTTGGTAATTTCCGGATCAAATAGCGATTTATCTGTAGGAAATTTACCTCGCATAAAGGAAAAAGAACAAACTACAATAACCCATAAGTACCGAGGTTAGCGAAAATAAAATATAACAAGAGAGAATTTATACATAATCAAAATAAACTAAATAACAAAAGTAAGGAAAATGTCCTATTTAACTGAAAATTAAATATGAAAGAACTAAGTGAGCGACTCAAGTTCCCAACAATGGCGCCAGAAACTTGTTAGACTATTGGCAAGCGTACCAATGTCGTCGCAGGTTACAAAACAAGGACTTGAGCTACTCAGTTTTTCCAGATAAAATAATGAAAATACGAAAATAATGGATTTAGTGCGTCGAAAAAACAGAAAATTACGAAAACAATTAAAACAAATTTAATTAATTCAAGAGAAATGTAGGATTGGATTTCATCATTCATACTCTCAGTAACCAATTAACATTAATACATATGAATCATTTTCTAACATTATTGATGCACACATTAATTTACCCCAAAACAACCTATCGCATTCGAGAATCCTAAGGATATTTACTGAATATTGATTCCTCACATATGAAATAAATATCCAAGCATTACAATCATAATCTCGTGCCATTTGCAATCACAACATTATGCTCTATTCCTAGCAACGTAACGTAAAGAGTGTTGGTTTCAAAAAAACTATTTGAAGAATGGAAGAGGAATCAAGCTTTGTTTTTTAGCTTTCAACATGCATTGGATGCCTTGAAGAATGATTTGTGTTAAATGTGTAAGAAACAAGCAATTCTGGTGATCCAAGTGCACTGCATTCATATAATTTCATAATTCAATTAACTTGATTAATAAAATTCACAAGGCTTTAGTAAAATGATCATTTAAATCAAAGGTTTTTGGAAAAATGAATTTGTACTAATTTAATCGATTACATTAAGGAGATAATTGATTGTTTTGTTCTTAGTTCATTCTGGAAAACTTTTCAAGAACAATGGTATCGATTACCTATCGGATTAATCGATTATTTGACCTTTGTTTTCATATAAACTGCCTTGATGAACACTTTAATCGATTACCAACAGGCAGTAATCAATTACATTGATGTACATTATTTTAAGTCGTGCTAGAAGAATAGATTACCAAAGTATAGTAATCGAGTACACAAGCTAAACAGAAAAAGCCATCTTCGTGTCTTAATCGATTACCAAGGTTAGTAATCGATTACATCATATGTCTGTGTTTAACATGTTTGCTGCATTAATCAATTACCAAATATAGTAATCGATTACATAGTTCAATTTGATTTCTAAAGCTTCCTGGTTTAATCTATTACCAGAATTCATAATCGATTACACGGTGTATTTTAAGTTTATGAAGCTTCCTGTCTTAATCGATTACAAGACAGAATAATCGATTATTTTGTTCATTGCTCATATCCAAATTCTTGTAGAACACTTTAATCGATTGCAAGGTTGATTTAATCCATTACATGAGTAAAATAATCGATTATTAGGCGCATTTAATCGATTGCTGACAGTTACAGAAGTTTGTTATAAATAGAACCTTGGCTCAGCTTGTTTTAGAACTTGACCAATTCGTATTCTGAGCCTACATAAGCTTTCTAAATACGTTCTAAGTGATTTTTCTGGGTTCTATGAGTTCTTGCTTTCATTAAAACACTTATGGGTTTTTGAGTGATTCTTGAAGCAAGAAGATTCTTTTGAAAGTTAAGGAAGGAGATGTTCTGAGCTTAATTTTGTATTTCAACCTGCTATATTCATTCATGTGCATATCATTCACTGGATCATCAGGTGTTTTCTTTCCTTAACTCAGTGGTTGTAATTTTTACAGAATTTGTATTGTATTGGCTATTTTAATTTTGATTCTTAAAGCTTGGGACTAGAGAAGGGTTCTCTAGCTTAAAGATCAGAGTAGTGTTCTTTGGATCTTTCTCCTTAGAAGTCTAATAGGGTTTTAGATTTCAGTTCTTTATCTATGGTTGATAAAGGGGAGGTTCTTATAAAAGTTTGTAAGAATATTTTTATAATAGTGGAACTATAACCTAGTGTTGGTTGGAAGAACTAGATGTAGCTTCATGATTTGAAGTGAACCAGTATAAATTGTGTGTGTTCTTAATTCTCTTCTCATCTTATTATTTGTCTTTTATGCTTTGAATCATATTTATTGCACAACAAGTTTGGTTTTGATCTATTGAATTCTTGGACTGAGCTATTTGATTGAGTAAAAGGTTTCTTGGTTTTAAAAGTGATAAAGATCCTGAAAACTCTGATTTGAAATTGATTTTAAAATACTAAGGTTCAACCAATTCACCACCCTTTTGGTTGTTGTGAAGTATTCCTATTATTTTCATAGAGTAAAATCATTCAGTTCAAATTCTAAGAACACTTTCTAGTCAAACTTAGAATCCAATTTCATGAAACTAGTGATCAAGTAGAATCAAGCATTACGAACAAAATGAAATCACCAATAATGAGTAGAAAAGATTCATATATATATATATATATATATATATATTCACATATATCAAATATCAAAAAAGATACATAAGGGTAGGAAGATTACATCCAATCCTTTGGAGAAACTAGTCAATCATTGCGTAGAGCACAAGATCAACAGAAGAAATGATGAAGGATGCAATCCACGATCACTTCTCTGTAGCTCAGCTCCACCTTTTTCTCTCTTCCCTCACCTTGCTTTGCTTCTTCCACTGGTGTCTTCGTTCTCCTCTACTTTTGGATTGTTAGACCCTTCAAATCCTCCATTTGCATGGCTTTTAAAGCATATGGTGCAAGAGGTGCCAGACCAATTCACCCAAGCGAATTGCAGCTCGCCCAAACGAGTTGATTACTTTAGGTATAAGTAATCTCATTAGCCCAGACGAACTGATTGCTAGCCTGGGCGGATTGCACTCTAGAGTTTTGTAAAATTGACTTTTTTGCCCTTCATCTTGGCTTGACTTCTGGATCCAACAAATACCTATCTAAACATCATAATTGCATGGATGAATCTTCCAAATTTAAACAACAACATTTATAAATGTACAAAATATAAAATAACTAGAATTAAGGGAAGTTTATAAGAAAACTACTAAAATCAAAAGATAAGTGGTACTTATCAAGACCCTTCTACCAATGAAGAACCCTTCAAGGCCACAACTTTAGGAAAACTTTTAGGTTAAGTGGTACTTGATGTTTAAAATGTTTGGTTAATTATCTATAAGGCACCATATTATCTACAAGCTACAAATTATCTATAAGGTACACATTATCTGTAAGCCTAATTATCTATAACCTGCAATTATTTGTTGGTCATTATCTACATGCTAATAATTAACTGCAAGGGTTGTTACACCACTGTAATAACTCCAACATACAAGGACCCGAGGCTCCCCTTCACTCTATAAGTATCAGGTTCTATCTAACCCTTCAGGACATTCTCAGACTGACATTCATAAGCACGCATATGCTCACTGGTATACACATACTTACATTCTCATTCTCACATAATTGATGTACTTACTTGAGCGTCTGATCATCTCCTTTGTTTTGCAAGTCTCCCCTCTTAACAAAGCCCACTCACTGTCCGACGTGCAAGATTTGGAACCTACCTTGAGCACGTCCACCCTGACATGCACTACTTCCATATTTTGACAAGTACATATTCAATCCAACAAACAGAGATCTTTGTTTATAGACTTCTAATACTAACGATCGAAATATATGATTTCAACATTGTACAACAGGTTCCTAATATATAAATCTAACACTAGTTGATGGCTTCGCGTAACCTCTTCCATCAACCGCTACTTTGAAATTCAAAAAGGTTTTGATTTTGAGCACTCTTAAACTCCATGTGTTTTAATATACTGATCGAAATCATCATTCTTATCTAAATATATTATTTCGATAATGATTTTAACTTCTTGACAATTAGTTCACATCTTGATCACCCTTTGATGTACTCTCTCTTCACTATTGAAAAAATATCTATCAAAATTATCTAAGTTTCAAATCTTAGACAATTTTAAATAACAGAGAAAACAAAAGGTCAGGTTCATTCTTAAACAATAGACTTATGATGAGTAACACAATCAATATTGGACAATAAAAATATAAAATAGACTAGATCAAACTTAGGTAGGTTGAACCTGACCTGTCCATTTTTACTCCTAACATCTATGATTTACAACAACTCATTTGGTTTCTTTGATTCAATTTGAAATTAATTTTGATAGATATGAATTTTAAAAATAGATTTAGTATATTTTGAAAATAGGTTTTAATTATATTTTGGATCGTTTGATTTGTTTCCATTTGAATGAATATTGTATATTTTTTAAAAAAATATTTTAAAATAATTATATATTAATAATGAAATTTTAACTGAACAAATAATATTTCATATAACATAATTTTATATTTATATTGGTATTTCTTTCTTAAAACATATAAAATATACCTTATTTGTAAAATTATATATAATGTTAAAATTAATATATTATGTTAAATAATAATCTTGATTAACCGAGTTGTGTTTGAATTTAAATAAATAATTCTATTAAATTTTCAAGTATTAATTAAAAAAAATAACCCCTACTTTTTGTCAAAAAAATAAAATAAATAATCCCTACTTAAACATTCGAGTGAGATTCATAATTTATACATAAGCAGGATTTGAGACACGCTCTATTTAAAAAATAAAAAATAAAAAATTGTAGACCCTTTTACCAATGAAGAACCCATGAAGACCACAACTTTAGGAAAACTTTCAGGTTTAAATTAAGTAGTACTTGATCTTTAAAATGTGAACGTATGTTTGGTTAAATTAAATGGGAGGGGGACAAATTTTGGGTTCTACATCTTTTAATCAAAATTATATGTTTATGAGTATTATAAATCTTTTGATATTGTGTGTTTAATTTTTATGAAGAAAAAGAAATACCATTGCTAGCAATGAAGTTTATTACTGGGCCTCCTATTTATAATAATCACTATGCTCATATGGTAAGGTATATTAAACATTGGTTGTCTAAGGATTGACGTGCTCATACTTTTCGTGAAGGTAAGAAAGGATTATGATTTTCCTTTTGGCATTCATTGGTTTGATTTCGTTCCTACCTTTTGTTGTAATCTGTTGTTAGCTGACTCTTGGAGTGTTTTTTATCCCCGAAAAATTCATTTATAGTTCTGGTTGTTAGTCTCTATTTAATAAAATAAAAAATCAAATATCATTTATTCATTTTATAAATTAATTATCATAAAAACTTAAACTTTTTTATCCATGGCTGATCAATGACTGTTATAATATGGGTGTGTTTGTTTAAGCTTTTTTTAAAAGACATTTTCTTTTAATAAAATAAGTAATTTTCTTATGTGAATGTCTAAATTATTTATTTATTAAAATATAATATTTTAAATTTTTTTATGATGTAAATACTGTCTGTTATTTTTAAAAATCACTTTTTAAAAACAATAGATAAATAGACTCTATATCTCCATCTAACAATGAGTGCTACACATTCATTTATTCATTGTCTTGCTCTGGTGCCATTTCACGCATTTACACGTTAAAAAAAATCAAATTATTAAATGAAAATTAGACGACTCAAATCTTGTATTTTAAATCTAACGTATGGAAATAAAATGAGTCATTAACTATTTCACAAGAAATTATTACATAGTTTGAGTATCATATATTTATCAAGGAGATTTAATTACGTTGATTGAATAATATTCATAATTATTGTAAATCTCACACATGATTATTACGGATAAAAAAAAAAGTCTCTATTAATATTTACACCGCATATAATCTAGATTTTAATTTATAAGAAAAAAATAATAAAATTCAATTGTTTAGAGATTGGTAAAAACTGTGGCAGTCTTACATCATTTGGTAATTTCTTCCTTTGCACACATTGATCAAAAACCTTTAAGAAATGTGTTATTCTTATAGAACAATTTATACAATAATATTGTTTTATATTTTTTATATTATATCATTTATTACGTTTTATATTTCTCTTTTTCCTATTAATTACAATTTTTAATAATTTACTGTACAATAAACTAATATTTTTTTGACTGAACAATTAATAACATTTCTCAACCTATATTATATATTTATATTTCTACCTGATAATTAGTACTACGTGACCACATTAATCAATGCCTTTCTCTTTCTTTGTCAGTGTGGGGAATGCGTCCCTCTTCAGTGGGGACAGTTGACTAGCCAAGAGAAAAAGCAGTGAATAAGCCAACGAAAAAATTATTGGGAGCAATAATGGTGGGTCTTGTAGCCTATATTTATATAAACTTTTTCGTAAATCCCATATTTTTATCTCTTTATCTTAAATTAAATATTTATTTTCTTTTCTTTTTCATTCTTTTTTCTTTTTCTCCAACCAAACAATCCCTATATTATACCACCTACTCCATATCTTGTGCTTTCTTCGTAACTTTGAAGCCTCTATATATACCACCTACTCCATATGGAACAACAAACAATTTTTAACTATACCTCCAAACCAGAGAGTGACAAAGTCTCTATGAGGAACAAACTTCCACACCCTCTATGTCTTTTCCTTTTGATTTCACTGACCCTGTTTGCAAAATCAGATGCAGGAAGCCTTGTGGTATATTGGGGCCAAAATGCAGGTGAAGGCCAATTGACAAAAACATGCAAAACAGGACTCTTCCACATTGTCAACATAGCATTCCTCTCAACTTTTGGCAATGGTAGTCAACCTCAAATCAATCTTGCAGGCCATTGCTCCCCTGCATCAAAGGGTTGCAAAAGGTTAGGCAAAGACATCAAGAATTGCCAAAGGAGAGGCATTAAGGTATGTGGTGGATCTACATGTAGTGGAGGATGTGCAAACAATATATATCCTTCACTTTGATAAAATTATAAGTAAACATCTTGAGTTTTTGTATTTTATCCTCTCTATTATCATATATTTAATCAATCATCTCAAGTTTTTCGTTATTTTTTAATATTTTTGGACTAAAATATAATTTTTGTTTCTCTATTTTCTTAAATTTGTATTTTTAGTCTCTCAAATTTTTAATTGAGATATTTCATTCTTCATTTTTTAAAAATTCACAATTTTAGTCTCTTATTTTTTAATTGAGATATTTTGTTCTTCACTTTTAAAAAATCATATTTTAGTTTATGTGACTGATTTCAAATGTTGATATGTATTATGTAAACATTGACTAATACGTGTTTTTTTTTTTACTATCCACGG
>PYAF01002747.1:169208-184014 GCA_007407185.1 Glycine tomentella
ATTGCTTAAATAAGCTAGTTTAGTAATTTTAAGAATCCAAGGCAAATGGACCAATAGGAAGTTAAATAAAGAAGAAAGTTAATGGAATCCAAAAATGTTACTCAAGTTTAAGCTAACTTCTAAATGATTTTAGAATTTTACTTCTAAGAAATCAAATGAAATTAAGGTTTTATAAATTATGGAAATAAGTTTATTTAATATCAAAACATAGACTAAGAAAAATAAAGCATTAAATTCTTTAAATTATAGTTATCCTACATAAACAAGCTTAATTGAAATATATTTGCCTTCAAACACCAAATTCAGCCGTGAACTACCAAGAGAAATGTAGGAAGCCTTAGAAGGATGTGGAACAAGGACACTTGTATGGACAATAAGCTAGGATTCATGTGATAGGACCATTTGGAAAGTGAATTAATCATGGCTTTGGAAATAATTCAAGAAAAACCATTACACCTAAAGCTACTCCACGAATGAAATGAATAAAAATCAATGGAATGCCCACCAAGTGAAGTGCACGTGAAGAATAAAAAAAGAAACAAGGAAGTGGTAGATCATTCAAGAAGCAAGACACATGGAAAGCCAAGGTTTACTAACCAATAAGAAGTAAGTACATGTAAAGCAAGCCATAATGATTTAAGTAGATATTTATAGATTCTTTAAAAAACAAAGGTTAACATTTTGGTATAAAAAGCAAAAGGGACAATGCACATAGGGGGCTGAACGTGCAAATCCCTCTCTTGAAGCCTTGTCCTTTCTAAAAACCAATTTAAAACACTTTCCAACCAAAAAGAAAGAGGTAACCGTGCCATACTCCCTTAAGTACCCTTCTTGCTTTGGCTTTGTCATCATTTTCAAATCATTCTCCACCTAAAAAGAAAACCAAAGACCATTATCATAGCAACATCACGTGGAATTAGGAGTCTATTAGAGGAGGAATAGCCAAATTTTAAAGAAGAAGCAAGGAAGCAAAGGGCTGTCCAAACTTAAGGCAGACAAGGTATGGAGAAGTATTTGGTTTACATGGTTTAGATCATCGATTGGTTATTTCATTTAAATTTAAAGCTATGTTCCTCTTTGTTTTATGACACTTAAAGGTTAACACACCAAGTGTTTGTGAAAAGTCCTCAATGAACTAGAATAGTATATAGTTTATAACTTGATTACCTAATTAGTTAAATAAATAAGTGGCTGTCCAAAATAATTAATTCTACCTTGTGGCCGTAGGATTCCTTGGCTGTATTTTAAATTTAATGTTGTTGTATGATAATTTATTTTATTGTTGTATATTGCTATAATTGTAATTTAAGATTGTTGTTTGATGTTTTATTATGCTGTAGGTTAATTTATTATGTTGCTGTTATGGTTGTATTTATAACTAAATAATGTTGTACGTTGTTGCTGTATGTAATTTTATTATGCTGTAGATTGTTGTATTTGTAATATAATGTTGTTGTAGGTTATTCTATGATGTTGCTGTATGCTCTAATTAATGTTGATGTTGTATGTTGTAACTTAATGATGCGGTATGTCATTTTAATAAGCACTTGACGTTGAGTTATGATAAAGATTCTATGCCTATTTCTATTAGAAATCAAGCCATGGATATATGATTAAGAGTCATGTTGCATATTATTAAGATTGTTTCTTAATGGAATTATGGCACACTTATACCCTTTCTATGGAATTAATCATGACGGAGGATTATTGCATCCGTGTGTTGCTGAGTGTTTCCATACAAAATAATATGTTAAATGAAGTTGTGCCAAATTTACATTGAATGGTTAATGAGTATAAGAAATAAATTGAAGATTAATGATAAAGAAGAATAATTAAACCATTCATGCATTTACATATGCATATGCCTGGCGGGGGTTAATCCGTGGTGATATGCCTAGCGGGGGCTAAACCGTGGAGTTTGTCAGATAGCTAAACTGAGTCCACGCGTTCAAGGTGTTATGAACTTGGGGGTAGTTGAGACAGGGAGGACCACACCACCATGAAGATCACATAGGTGGAGGTGACTATCCTACGCGCCCCTGGGCTACCCTGACTGGTTGGATAAGTTTATTTGTTCCACCGGAGTGGGTGAGGCTATCTTGACTGTGGCCACTAATGATAATAAGCTGAGATCTCAGTCATGCATCATTTAATAAAGAAATCATGCATCAGCCATTATGAACCTTGATTTATGATTATTCTACTATTATTCTGTATTTTATTATTTTGTGCTGTTGTAAGCCTATTGATTTATCTAAACTGTGTTTATCATGTACTTACCCCTGTGTTGTGTCGGTGGTTGACACCTGTGATGACCCCAATTTACTTGGGTGAGCAGAGGAACAGTGAAAAGATGAGATGATGTGATAAAGAAGCTCGGATGATTTGCATGATGTACATGACTTGGTGTATTGTAGCTTGATGTATCGTTGCCCTAGTCTGATGTTATTGCCTCTGAAGTTATGTAATTTGTACTAGACTGTTTTGATGGTCTGTATTTTATTTTGGATGACTATACACGGACTGTTATAATTAACTACACTTGAGTTACTTGAACTATATGTTATGTGGAATCTATCCAACGTAGTAAATTGCTTAGAAATATTAATTTACGTAATCGAATTACGTAGAAAATTTTTTTGTAAATTAAAAGCGTAATCGGTTAAATATGAAATAACATAATAAGTTAATATACGTCAATTAAATGAAGTCGTTATACTCTCCCTAAGTAATCCTAGAAAAGATCTCTAAGAGCACCTTTAGTGCTGGATCTTAGAGAGAGATCTTGAGTTGAAGTTCTGTGCTTCCCCAGATCCACCACTAAAGGGGGATGAAGATCTCCACGTGGAGATCTGGTTCTTCCACAAGAACCCTCAAGATCCGCACATTTTTCAAAAAAAATAAATTTTAATGTTGTAACAGAAATGAGCGGGGAAGAAAATGAAAAAACAAGAACAAGAACCAATACCTGAGGGGGAAGCGGAGGCGAAGTGGTGACAGGGTGTTGACGGGAGGCGCATGGTGGGGAGGGGATGAGCGTGAGGGAGAGAGAGAAAAAGGGGGGAATGGGGAAGGGGGAAGGAAAAAAAAGGGGAGGAGAGGCTGAACGTGGGGAAGGGGAGGAAGAAAAGGAAAAAAAATAAGAAATGGGGGAGGGGGAGGGTGAACGTGGAGAAGGGGGAAAAAAATAAGAAATGGGGGAGGGGGAGGGGGGTGAACGTGTGGAAGGGGAGGAAGAAAGGGAAAAAAATAAAATAAAAATGAGGGAGGGGGGGAGCGTGTAGTGGGAAAGGGGAAAATGATAAAAAAAAAATAAGGGAAGAGGAAAAGTCTAGAAGGGGGGAGGGAAAGCAGAAAAAAATGGAAGTGAACATTGGGGAGATGGGTGAAGGGAAAAATAAAATAAAAGGGGGTTGGGGAGGGGAGAAAGGGGGGGTAGAGAGATGAAAAAAACGAAAAAATTCAAAAAATTAGCCTCTAAACTAGTCGTTTTTTTTTAAAAAAAAATTGCTATATATTGGTTCACAACTAACCATTGGTGCATAAAACTTTCATTTTCATTTGTCAATTTTTTTTCTCCAAACTCGTAGTTAAATTTTACTTGTGTGAAATGGATCCAAATCAATTTGATTGGCAAAGTTATATGAATTTTTTGCAAAATTACCACATGCCTTCTTCAACCCAAAAATCAGAAAATCGCCCCCCTCTTTCCTCCCTCCATTTTTTCCACTACCACCACCAAATTATTTAATGTCAAGCACTCAAATCCCTTCCATCGAAAATTCTCAAAGTTCTCAAACATTTCCTTCAATGCCACCAAACAATCATACCATCATTGAAAATCATGAAGTTGGTTCACAATTTCCACAGTTTTTAACCCAAATTGGGCTAGAAAATATCGTCGTTGAGGAAGTAGGAGGATCTTCTACAAAAAGGAAGGCTCGAGTCGTCTTCGCAATTGAAGAAGATACGTGTCTCATTAGTTCATGGCTCAACATCTCAACCGATTCAATTGTTGGTGTTGGTCAAGGAAAAGAAGCGTTTTCGTTGAGAGTCACGAAAAATTACAACAACTTTAGAGGTGAACTTCGCGAAAGGGCATTGAATCAACTGAAATCACGATGGCAAAAAATTAATCTGGGTGTGCAAAAATTCAAAGGTCATTACAAGAAAGCGGTATCATTGAAGAAAAGTGGTTGCACGAAGAACGATGTCATGCTTCATGCATATGCCATATGGAAGGAAGACGAAGGAAGCGATTTTGGTCTAGAACATGCTTGGCGACTTCTGAAAGATCAACTGAAATGGTTAGACCAGTTTCCTGAAAATTGCTCTAAGAGGACGAAGATTTCTACAGCTGGGGCATATTCATCGTTATTTAATGCAGAAACACAAGTGGAAGATGCCGAAGCTGACAAACCGTCTCCAATTGCCCATCCAATGGGGCAAAAGGCAGCCAAAAGGAAGAGCAAGGGGAAAGGAGTAGGAACATCTACCAATGTTGTGGACTTGACTGGTGTAGAGGAAGCAATGAGGGAAAGAAATATTGTGAACACCAAACTAGCAGTCATACGAGAGAAAGAACTGGAAAAAGACTATTATGACATTCTCATGAAAGACACATCTACAATGTCTGAAACTCAACTCCAAGACCATCAAACCTTTTGTAAGATAATTAGGCGTAAACTAGGAATGTAGTATTATACTACTCGTATTTTATTTTGTTGTTATTGTTTTTTAATTTGTTGTTATTGTCTTTTAGTTTGTTGTAATTGTCTTTTAATTTGATTTAAGTAATAAAGTAGTCGTTACAAAACTAGCTATTATAAAACTAGTCGTTACAAAACTAGCTGTTACAGAACTAGCCGTTATAAAACTAGCTGTTACAAAACTAGTCGTTAAACTAGCAGTTTTTTATTTGCTATATATTTGTTCAATTCTCATTCATTGTTGCACATCTCCTACAATCATTCATACAATGGATCGAAATAATGAGTTTGATAGAGTTTGGAAAGAAACTGTTTATCAAACACTTTACGACGATAGTGATGAACAAATACTGAGCTATCTACGTGAGATGCAACATCAAGGAGGCAACAACAATCAACGTCGAAGGTCTAGAAGAGTCATTAATCGCAATCGTGAAGATGGACATCTACGATTGATGAATGGCTACTTCTCAGAAAATTCGATTTACACAGAGACTCAATTCCGACGTAGCTTCTGAATGCGGCGACAATTGTTCAACTGAATTGTCAATGCTCTTAGTAACCACGATGAGTATTTCCAACTGAGACCTGATGTTGTTGGTAGAATAGGTCTCTCGCTGTTGCAGAAGTGTACTACAACTATCCGTATATTGGCATACGGATCACCTGTTGATTGTGTTGATGAGTACATTAGAATTGGCGAATGCACCGCAACTCAATGCTTACAAAAATTTGTAAGGGGTGTCATTGAGATATTTGGAGAAGAGTACTTGAGAAGGCCCAACAACAATGACATAAACCGCCTTCTACAAATTGGAGATGCACGGGGGTTTTTAGGTATGTTAGGTTCTATTGATTGCATGCATTGGGAGTGGAAAAATTGTCCAGTTGCATGGTAGGGTCAATTTCGTAGAGGTGATCATCGCAAACCCATAATAATACTTGAAGCAGTTGCTTCACAAGACTTGTGGATTTAACATGCATTTTTTGGAGTTGCGGGTTCAAACAATGACATTAATCTGTTAAATCAATCATCTGTGTTTGATGAGGTTTTGCAAGGTCGAGCTCCTCCAGTACAATTTTCAATTAATGGAACTCCATACAATATGGGGTACTATCTTGCAAATGATATTTATCCTAATTGGGCCACATTTGTGAAGACCGTACCAATGTCACAAGGTCCGAAAAGGAAATTATTTTAAAAATGTCAAGAAACAATGAGAAAGGATGTTGAACGAGCATTTGGTGTGCTCAAATCTTGATTCGCAATTATATGCCGTCCATCGCGTGCCTGGAACATGGATACCTAGTCCTAGCAAGCATCGGAACCTGGTTCCGGTGGAGGAGAAGTCTTAGTTAGAGTAGGCTCCGAACGATCCTTGCCTACTTCCTTTCCAACTTAGCGTCATCTCGGGAAGGGGGATTGGTTTCCCGTAACCCAGCGGGCGGATAAAGTACATTAAATAGTCCGTTTTAGGAATTGGCGACTTCCGTTCTGGAAAAAGAAATGGAAATTAAAAAATAATGAGATTCCCCAATATCATGCTAAGAATAGCTAGGCCGACTGCTATTCTTATTGATATTGATCAATGCGGGCTAAGGACGTTAAATGCATGCATCGAATTGATCGGATCATGTAGGAACAAGGTTCAAGTCTACCGGTCTGTTAGGATGCCTCAGCAATTCCTCATTTGTCTTTTTTAAGGGGAGCAGAGCTATTTTTCATGGGCGGTTTTGCTAGAATAAACAATAATTCCGGGCCGACTACAACACAAGTCATGAGCGATAGCGAAGCCAAGCCAGATAGAGGTCCTAAATAATGAGAGATATGTAAAAAACAGGTCCGATTACGCCTATTCCTAATCCTAAATAGAATGGGTAGCGCAGCTTGGTAGCGCGTTTGTTTTGGGTACAAAATGTCACGGGTTCTTCGCCAATATCTTGGTCATCTGACCAAGGAGCCCAATTCAATTCAGCGAGATTTTTCATTCATATTTTTTTCCATCAAGTCAAAAACATTTCTTGAATGAGTTATTCAACTCCAGGGTCCATTTTACTCGACGGAATTTCTATGAATTAGATTCACAAGAATTGGGTAATTAGTTTTTCAATTTAGCCCAGACTGATAATTTCCCGGGCCGGGAAATGAAATTCATAGACTATGATCCGACTATTCGATACAACGATCTATTAGATCGTGTTTGACCTTGAGGATGAAGCATAGCGCTGCTTAAGTTAGGGAGCGATTCATCCTTCCCGAACGCAGCATACAACCGCAAAATCCGATCCAATTTATCGTAATCGATTAGTTAACATGTTGGAAATGCTTATAATAAATGCTATAATACTGATCATAGTGAGATTACGTGAGATTAATGTTTACGTCTCGTCAGAAGTACCAAACCCAAACGGAAACCTTCCGGTAAAATAAGAACAGCCCACACATTCAAAGCTACTAAATTATCACCCCCCCAAGTCAAACTGGTACTTGTTGTTGCACCTGGGGTCGATCTCATAAAACATAGGCTTGGGCTACCTGCCAACTCCGCTCCCTGCATGTTGGCATGCATTATATTGCATAACATAATTGTCGAAGACGAACGAGATACATTTAGTGGTAATGTTGATGTTGATTATGATCACGTAGATAATGATATTTCAGATGTTGAAGTATCTAGTAGTGCTCCTCTTGACTTTGTTACATATTTGCAAACAAGACGTGTTATGCATACAAGAGGAATTCATCAACAACTTCAAGCAGGTAGAGCATATTTGGGAACATTTCGGTCACGAAAATGATGAAATTGATTTTTTTTAAAAATTAATGTCTTGCATTTTTTTATTATCAATTTTATGTATTTTTTTACTTATTTAACATTTAGTTATAAATAAAAATTATTTAAATTTTATTATTTCTTAATATTAATATATTTTCTCTATACTTTATTAATTAAAATTTATTACTTAATTAATTAAATTTAATTTAATCGAAATTTAAAAATTTAAAAGTGGGGTCCATGTGGGACTCATTAAAAATTATCTAAAATCTCAATTTGAAATCTACCACCAAAGGAAAAAATGTCACAGATATTAAGATATCTTCAATCTTACGTGACAATATAGAGTCCACCAAAAAGTAAGCTAAGATCTCAAATTGAGATCTGTCCCTAAAGGTACTCTAAAGGTGATAGGACCAGAATGACATCCTGCAATGCCATCAAACAAAACTAAATAATTCAATTTTAAAATAGGAAGATTAACATTATAAATTAACAAAAATAAAAAGTCAAAAATTACATTTTAACCTTTTATAAAAAAAAACTTTGGACAACCGCATTAACCATTAACTAAATGGTGCATAATTAGCCAAAACACCCTAGATTTTTGTTTCCCTCCAACCCAAATTACAAAAATAAAAAGTCAAAAATTACATTTTAACCTTTTATAAAAAAAAAAAACTTTGGACAACCGCATTAACCATTAACTAAATGGTGCATAATTAGCCAAAACACCCTAGATTTTTGTTTCCCTCCAACCCAAATTTTCATTTCCTTTTCAGTCTCTTATCTTTCCCAGACAGTACTGACAGAATTCAGAACCATACTCTTTCGTTTCACTACAACACTCCAAAGCCCCCAAACCAAAAATATCTCTTTAACGAAACCTCAACAACACACTTCTTTCTTCTTATTCTAACTTCTTGCACCGTAACTGAAAGTTGAAACCCTCTTTCGCGAAGTTTCCCAATTTCGCGAAACCCTAACTAACCCTATGGAACTCTCGCGCCTCTTCGTTTCCGACACGTGCTTCTTCTCCCCTCCGATTCGCTACTCCCCTTCGCCGGCGCTGTCCCCGTTCTTCGCCGTCAAGAACCGCCGGTGCAGGAGGAGGAGCAGCTTCTGTTCCGCCTCCAATCCCGACACCTTGGTCGCCGGCGGTGGCGCCGTCGTCGCTGGGGCTGGCGAGAAGTACGAGGAGGACTTGAAGTCTTGGATGCACAAACACGGCCTCCCTCCCTGCAAGGTTGTGCTGAAGGATAAACCTTGCCCAAATGATTCTCATAAACCTATACATTACGTCGCAGCAAGTCAAGATCTTCAGGTTCATTCTTATTTTTATTATTGTTATTGTCTGTGACTGTTTCTTGAGCAAATTTACATTGAGAGCATGTAGTGCTTTTGTAAATTCACATCACCAAGAAAAGGTGTTAGTGTAATGCATTTCTAGTTTCAAACAATTAAGGGGAATCATGGGGTTATTTATTAGGAACAGAAAATCCACGAGTATCGTGTGAATTTCGAAGAAACTACATGAATGTTGGTGTATTTTGTACTTGTATCTTTGATGGGGTTTTGTGATGTTTTGCTTGCAGGTTGGCGATGTTGCATTCTCCGTTCCTAATTCCCTGGTGGTTACGCTGGAGAGGGTCTTGGGAAACGAGACTGTTGGTAATTGTGAAATGATTTTTATTCTTTGGTCTTGAATTGTCTTCTTGTGCTTCTTTTCATTACAATTGAATGCAAGTTATTGCATATATTTTAACATTTTTTTAACTAATTTGCAAACAAGTGAGTGTGAACCGTGACGTGATAGTATGGCTGTTGTCTTGGGACTACTCGTGGGAGCCTAAAGCATTTGCTCATCCTTTTTAATTTGCTAATAAGTGATGGAAATTGAAATAGCTTGAAAGTGTAAATACATTTAATATTTTTTTTTTCCTTTGATTAAAATAGCATGAGTTAAAGGTGCTGTTGATGTTGATGTTGATTAAAATAGCTTGAAAGTGCAACAAAATGTATATTAGTCATGGAAGTGAATATGGCAAACACCTAATCTTGAATTCTTTCATTTAATGGTCAATGGAAAGGTGGCTTGTGTCCTTTTCCCCACTTGTTTGTAGCAATTGATTTATGTGTCGCTGTGAAGCTAGGTGTATTGTGGATTGGAGGTGTATTGAAGCGTTTGAAATTTTAATTTATACTTTGTTCGTTATCCTTATTGCAGCTGAGCTATTGACTACAAATAAATTGTCCGAATTGGCGTGCTTGGCATTGTATCTGATGTATGAGAAAAAGCAGGGGAAGAAATCTTTCTGGTATCCGTACATAAGGGAGCTTGATCGTCAACGAGGTAGGGGCCAACTGTCAGTGGAATCACCTCTTCTATGGTCAAAATCTGAGCTGGATTACCTGTCAGGAAGTCCAATTAAGGTATTCCCCTTCTCCCCTGATTAATGATGAATACTATTATACTATATCCAATTATCCACTGTACTGATGAACAGCAATATTAGGTTGGTGTTGGTAATGCTTGATATTTTCCAAATATAACCAGACTAAATTCTGATGTCTGTTACTTAGGATGAAGTTATTCAAAGGGAAGAAGCAATAAGAAAAGAGTATAATGAACTTGACACAGTCTGGTTTATGGCAGGTTCTCTATTTCAGGTAATAAAAATTGCCCTAGAACAAGTTCAGTAGTTATTTACATTTTGACATTTAGTGCTTACATTATTTGCATAAATATCATGCAGCAATATCCATATGACATTCCTACTGAGGCCTTTTCATTTGAGATTTTCAAACAAGCCTTTGCTGCTATTCAGTCTTGTGTGGTGCATTTACAGGTAAAGTTTCCTTGTTATCTGATACAGAACTATACAGTTAGTTAAGTATGCAATAAAAATAAACTCTGAACTAAATTGTGGCCGACCAATCTTGTTAGTCTATTTTGGTTCAACTCTAATAAGGTTGTTACATTTGTCCATGAAATTGAATTACCTTAATTTGAAATTTTGTAATCTTGCATGATATTATTAAATATCAGGCCACAGAGCTTTACTTATTGATCAAATTTGTAGATATATTTTAATTTTTATTGATTGTTGGATTTGTCAGATGAAGTGGTGATAATTTATAAATTTAGATAGAAAACTTTTCTATTGTTACTACTGAGTGTGTATGAGTTTCAGCATGCATGTATACTATTATTGGTCTTATTTTTCACTTTTCCATTATGTAGTAATTTCCTTGCACACGTTCGATAGTTCCCATTACATTTCATGATTTATCTTTAACACTACCTTTGTCCCTATATGTAAGAGACTTTTTGTAATTTGCTTGTCCCTTTCATATAAATCTTTTAAAATTGTCTTGAGTATTGATTATGTTTTGACCAAAATACCCTTAATTACTTTACAATAAACTCTATAAATTAATAAGATAAAGTCATCCTCTCTTATGAGGATCGGAGAGAATGATTAACACATATCAATTAATTAGGTGAAAATAGTGAGATGATGAGTCCTAGTAATTTTAAGGGTAATTTTGAAAAAATAATACAAATTGTTAACAAATTTAATGCCACTAACTAAATCAACTAACTTTCTTAATGTGTAAATTAGGTAAGAGAGTCTTACATTTTGGGACAGAGGGAGTATTACATTCTAGACTTCTCATTGATTGATTTAGTGTTCGGCTTCTGTCATTTTGTATGGGAGTGCCCATTGCTCTTCTTCTGTCTGGACATCAACTGTTTGCCTTATAAATGCATGTATTACTTCCCCTCTCTTTCTGCAAGGGGTGCAAATTGACTGCTTGTCCTTTTTAAAATCAGAAAGTTAGTTTAGCTCGGAGATTTGCTTTAGTTCCCCTGGGACCTCCTTTACTGTCCTACCAAAGCAACTGCAAGGCAATGTTAACTGCTGTTGATGGTGCTGTTGAGCTCGCAGTTGATCGCCCCTATAAAGCCGGGGACCCAATTGTTGTGTGGTATGATACGTACTTCATTTGATTGCATGTAATTTGGAAAAAAAAGACATGGTTTGGCAAGGACTTTGTTTCTTTATTACGAGCTTCATTATAAGATTTACAGTTGGTCATTGTCAGGTGTGGCCCTCAACCTAACTCAAAGTTGCTTATAAACTATGGTTTTGTTGATGAAAATAATTCCAATGATCGTCTTATAGTTGAGGTAAATGTTGGACATTTACTTTGTTTTATTCAGTATTTTGTTGTTTAAATTCAAATTTAACCTTGATGATACAACTGTCCCAGGCAGCTTTAAATACTGAAGATCCACAATATCAAGATAAAAGAATAGTGGCTCAAAGAAATGGAAAGTTATCAGTTCAAGTTTTTCATGTATCAATACTGAACCTACTGCTGTTTATTTTTTTGTTCTTTTTAATAAGCACTGAACCTACTGTTGTTGAAGGTTATTTAGTGAATTTTCTCAATAATTCCTTAATTCAACCTTTGTGCAGGTATATACTGGAAAGGAAAGGGAAGCTGTCTTAGATATGCTTCGTTATATGCGTTTGGGCTATGTTTCAGATCCTTCTGAGATGGAATCTGTCATCTCCTCTCAAGGTCCAGTTTGTCCTGTAAGTTTGTTTCATCCAGTGCCTTCATTATTTGAATTTGAAGAATTATAAGAATGCTGTGGTCACATCCAGTATCTGTACTGGATACAAGTAAAATAAGTTCCCCTGATGTCCTATCCATTTACCTCTTTCATATATTGATTTCATGAATTGAGGGTATGATCTTGGAAGTACTACGATAAATTAAAACAATATTTTATTCCCTTTTTATAAAAGTAATTTTCTTATATAATTAAATGGAGAGTAAATCTTTTGATGTGAAAAGTGGACTCCATTCATACATTATAGGTAAGTCCTTGTATGGAACGGGCTGCATTGGATCAGTTGGCTGATTATTTCAAGGCACGGCTGGCTGGCTACCCTACAACATTGGCTGAAGATCAATATATGGTACCGTTTGCATGAATTAGAAGTTGATTCAATGTAATGTATGACTTGTCAACTTTTCATTGATAGTTTATGTATTTCTGTAGCTGACAGATGATGATCTGAATCCAAAGAAGCGAGTTGCTACCCAATATGTTAGGCTGGAAAAGAAAATGCTTCATGCCTGTTTGCAGGCAACCACTGATTTCATTAACCAGCTTCCAGACCACACTATATCTCCATGCCCTGCTCCCTATGCACCTTTATTGAAATGAGAGGTTCACCCTCTGCTTTTAAACATCATGTTTTTAATGAATTGGAAATTTCTGCAGCGAAGTTCCTTAATTTTTGTCCCTCTACTTTGTAGGAACTGGATATGTATGTAGTCTGAACTGTCCAAATATGGATTTGATGAAACAGGTCAGTCAAATTTTTTTTTTTTTGATCGGCCAATGTTAGTTGTTAAATGTTAGTATTTTTGTTAGTGGAGGGATTCGAACCCACGACCTCTCCCTCCCACCCTTCCTTCCCCTCCTCACTTTTTTCTTAACCACCCAACCAACCTTATATCTCCTCAGGTCAGTCAAATTATATATTCTTGATATGCATCCAATTAGAAATCCCCTGAATTAAGGTAATTTGTGGTTTATCCTCTTCAGCTTTGGTATATATGTGCATGTAGATTAGACTTCAGGAGTGGATGAAGATACTCAATCCTTTAAAGTTTAAACTTCTCGCTGTGAGAAAAACACCCTTTGTTAAGCCAACCATTAAATGTCTGCTTGAGTTGTAAGACGATAATTTCTTTGAAATAAAAAAAATATAGTTAGAAAAGACATAACCTTGCATTATCCATTTTTTAAAATAAAATAAAATGCTTGTGCTGTGTTGATTGGTAGAGTTATCTAATCATGATTGTTCTTTTCTCACATTTCTAACTGCTTTAGTAGATGCTTATGCATTATGGCTTAGGGTCTATTTCTAATAGGAGAGTGACAATTCTTTGTATCTGAAAGAAAGAACAATACATGAAGTTTGATTTTGAAAAACCATGATGCATAGAATAAAGTAATTTCTGAATACTATGACGGATTTCGTAGGTCAATTACAAATGCATATAGTTGAATCATGGCTCATTGAACAACGATGCAAGAGTTCCGGATTTAAAAGGTTTTGGGTCTGCTTTTCCCCGAGATAAAATCTCAATTCGAGTGTTTTCTGCATGCTCCCTTCAAGTAGGCGTGTTTCTTCATTCCCTAGATAGGACTTAGGAGGAAAGGAACCATCATTTGAGCAAATTTTTGTCTTACTGTAGTTGTAACGATTATAAATTTGAGTGTTGGAATGATACTCATCTTTGTAAATGGAAACCTGAATCACAAATTCTAATTCAATTGTGCATATATAGTTCCATGGATTATATTGATCCGTTTTTTTTTTTTTACGTCAATCCATCTGATTGTAGTTTTCTTTAAAGAGTATTGGAAAAATGTCGAATGTCACAAGGTTTTTTTTTTTTTTTTTCTGACTTCACAAAAGTTATAGGAGTATTTATTTTGGTAACGAATAATGAAGTAATAAGAGTATTTATTTTAGTATTGTTATAATATATTACGAATTATGATAGATAAAAAATTATTATGTTCTTTTTTCCTTTAGTATTCCTTTGTAAAAAGTTATTATTGTTTGAACCAAAGTTTTGGCTTTATAAAAACATATAAAAATGAGACAAAAAAATCATTTAAATCCATTTTTTTATATATAATTTATTGGTTTGGTATTTTTCAGTAAGTGACAACTAATTTCCTCATTAATGGATCAAGCAGGAGGTAAATTAAGAAAAAAAATAGGTTTCAAAGAATAAAGATCCAAAAATAGAACTTTCATATAAACTAATTAGGAAAAAATTCTATTGTGGGAAGCTTAAAAAGAGGAATCAAACATTGTTTTAGATTTAGAAGGATAGAGGATGTTGAAAAAACTAAATCCCTTCATGTAAACAAGCATACGGTCATTTAGAATATAAACTTTAAACGGTGATAGTTCTAAAGAAATTTTAATTATTTTTTAGTTTTTTTATTAATTGAAAAATTCATTTGATTGTTCCATAAATAAGTTTTTTAATAATTTTTTAGTAGCTTTTAGTATTTTTTTTTAAACTCTTCTTAAACTAGTTTTTAAAATGTTAGTTTTTAACTTTTAGTTTTTTATATTTTTTTATATTTTTATTTTCAATATATTTATTTAATTCATTGTTACCTTTTTTAAATAAATAATGATATTAGTATTTTTTTTCATTTTACATCTTTATGATATTTTAATAACTAATTTTATCGAATATTTCTAA
>PYAF01002747.1:186459-218281 GCA_007407185.1 Glycine tomentella
AATACCCTAAATATTTGTCCAACATTTTCGTTATAATTTTTAATTAAAAGTTATAGATAGTAATTATAAAATTAAATTTACAGCCATATATATTTTTTCTAAGGTGAATAAAGAATAGAATGATTAAAAAATAATTATTGAGATTTTAATATTTTATAATTTTGTTATATATATTTATGTATTTTATTGTGATTTTAATTATTAACTTTATAAAAAAAGCTTTTAATTAATAATTATAAATTTTAATTTTACACATAAATTATATGAGAAAAAAAATATATTAGATGTGATAGAAATAACATTAATTATTGAATTTAAAATAAAATAATTATATAAATTTTATTACTTATTAAATATGTTATTGTTTAATTCTATTTTTACTTGAAGTAGGTGGATTAAACAAATCTTTGTTTTCTTTTTATATATAAGAATCAAACAAAATATAAAAAATTTATAACATTTACACACTTTATTCGATCACATGAATTAGATAAATACTTAGGTTCTTGTATCTTGGAAGTGGGTGAGCAAGCATCAACACTTTTTGTTGGGAATGGTTAATGGGATTCGTTATTGGCTATTTAATGGCACTCCATTTAATGTTTAGTAACCAACTATGTGAGATAGTGAGATACTGTTCGTTGAAAATTTGTATTTCTGAGATTACATGGATGGGTATCACTTGTACCTATTCCCTTTAGTATGAATTGTTTTGGGCACTACAAAAGAAATCTCTTTTTTCATTTATTTCGATTTTATAGTCTTATATAGTATTAATAAATGTCTTATTTATTATTGAATTTTTTATTATATTTTATTTTGAGTAAAGAAATTAATAATACATGTAAAGTGATAATTATAAAAAAAAATTAAATATTTTATATAAAAAAATATTTTTATTATCTTGAATTAATATAAGACTATAAAAAATTGTATTCTTTTTTGCAAAATAATTTTTTAATACGAAATAAATTTTGAAAAAATAAAAAGAATAACTAATTTCCATTAAATAGATTTTATTAAATAAAATTTATACACGTTTATTTTTAGATAAATATACAAGTTTATTAGATAAAAGCTATGCACGTTCAAATAATAAAAACTATATAGGTCATTGAAAAATCCATTTAAGTTATTATTAAATAAAGGCTTAACTTCACTTTATACCTTTTTTTTAAAAAGATATTTAGCAAATTTTTTTACCTTCAATAAATTAATTTAGAGCATTTTATCTTAACTTTTAAAAAATTTACAAATTTTAACTTTTGTCATGATATGCTGATATAAACTCAAAAGTTGGGAGTAAAATTTGTAAAAAAAAAAAAACGGAATAAAATTCATAAAAAAAATATAAGAGTTGGAAATAAATTCGTAAAAAATGGTTAAGTGTAATTTTTGCCCGCATGCATGTAGTCCTTTAGTCAATTAATGGACGAATGTCAAAAAAGTAAAATTTATAATTTTTTTTATAAGTTAGAAATAAAATACACTAAACTAATTTTTGGGAGGCAAAATAAAAAAACTAGAATAAAAAATAGGTTAAGATTAATTCTTGCGACTACACTTTTGATCAAAACAGTTTTGCTAATTTCAACCATTTTTTATTAAACCTTAAATAAAAATTATACTAATTTTTTTTATAAAAAGTTACTTTGAAACAAAAGTTGATATGCTATCCCAAAACAATTAAGCAACTTCACGTGCTTGTCGAGATTGTACTCTAACGAGTAACGATGGGTTCTTATTTCAGTAATAGTTATTTTTTTTAAGGAAATTGAGTATTGGTTATTTTAATTTAGAAAGTATGGGATCACTATGTTGGTCATGTTTGGATTTGTCAAAAGCAGTCAGAGCTAAAACTTGTCAACCATAGTGTCTAAATGCTACCGTGGTTAAAGTAAAGGTCAAGAGATGAATGCCCTTATCTATCGGGGTAAGCTAGAATCTATTTTATGGAACAGTTGGGGTTATCAAATCTTGTTATGACACAATATAATGTTTCAAATAAGGGCTTGATGAATGCTTTTATGGAGAGGTGTTACCAAGAGACATTTTCCTTCCACCTGTCTGTCAACGAGATGACTATAGTCTGGATGACGTGTCTTATCTATTGCACTTGCCTATGAAAAGGAGATTCATTGATTATGTCCCATCGCTCTTTGATAAAGAGGTGGTGAAGGTCCTACCGATGACACATCTTGGCATTCCAACAAAGACAAAGGTTGTGGCCACAACAAATGCAGGTGCTAGGGTGAGGTTGACGTGGCTGGTAGACCTATATCAAAGATATATTGAGTCAAGCTCCTATGTTTGGGATGCCACGACTTATTTCTTGCACTTGATCGATAGTACAATATTTGTCGAAAGAACTTGATTCACGACCATGTCACCTACCTTTAGTACCTCAATAACCTGAATGCTTGTTAGTAGTACGCATAGGGAGTAGCTGCATTGGCGTACCTCTATGACCATTTCTATTATGGAGCTAGTATGACAACAAGTAGTATGGAGGTTATATAATGTTACTTATGGTATTTTTTTTATTACTATAATTAATATTTTTTACAGTTAAGGGTGTTTGTGCATCTGTCAAATTTTGGCTACTTAGAGCCGACAAAATTAGCAGATCATGATGTTGACAACCTGCTAGCCACTAGATGGAAGCTATGGAGAGGTATCAAACGTGCCTTTTTGGTCAGGGATAGATTGTATGACCTACAAATGGATGTTGTCATCTAGTGTCCATATGAGGAGCATAGGCTAGTGAGTGAGGCCTTTTGCACGGGAGACCCTTTTCTCTAGCTTCATCAAATGCAAGACTAACGTGAAGCCTTATCATCCAGAGAGGGTGTTGAGGTAGTTTGGCCATGTATAGGCGATTCGACTCCATCCACCTCCTCGGCTTTCGTATCAACTTTGTGATAAGGCATGAGAGGAGTGACAACAACATATCATTCCTCTAGGCGATGTTGTGTCACCTGGGGGTTGTTAGGCTTGCATTTATGACTATTTGCCTTGGTTTTATATGGTTTCCCACCCCTATGTCATTTCGCCAGAGGAGGGACAACAACCTCATGGTCCTGTACGTGTATCATCCATCCTTCGATAGCCACAGCCTGGCCAGCCACTGACAAACTATGTACTAGGTGTAGACTACTTTTTCCATGTAATGCAAATTGGATTTTGTTGATTTTTTTCTAAATTGTCACCGAAAAATAATTACTAATTGTAATTATTATTGCGGGATCGATTCTGGATGACATCAAGAGCTATGTAGAGCTTGCTAAACCTCAGAGTTGTGCTAAAAGGAACGAGTCATCATCATGTCATAAAACAAGTATTGCAATTATTGTAGGAAGACTTAGCAATTGGAGTAGCTCAGACACACTGAATTAGGAAGAGAGCTGCTAAGGATAGTGGCAAAAAGGGTGACAAATACGGATGATTATTGTATTGGACATATATTATTATTATTATTATTATTATTATTATTATTATTATTATTATTATTATTATTATTATATGTAGTATTTACAGTTTTTTATGTTGTTGTGAAATGTTTTTTTCTTTAGTTTATGTTGTGGTTGAATTACTCTTTTGTGTTCATCAATTGTTTAAAGAACATGCACCTAGTAAAGTAACAATAGTCTCTTTAATTGATTTACAAAACAAACATCAACAACTAAAGAAGCACTGATGGTACATACTTTTCTTAAAAAAAATCAACTAGTGTACGATTTTTATAAAGTAAAAATATGATTACACAAATTTATCACGCATCAGAGCAATGATCTCATCAGTAGATCTTGGTTCCCTTGGTTTGCGTAACAAGACAAGGATTTCATCTAGAGATCGACCAAATGTTGAATTCAAATCAATCGAACCTTTGCTACTAAGTTTTGAAAAGATGTAAACATTTTACCCACATCATTGTCGCGTATAAGCTCCATACACTCATATTCAACACAACTATCACCTACGTAAACAGGTTGAGGGTAAAAAAGGTCAAGTAAAATTTTCCTACCTCCGTTGGCGTCCATAATTATTTTCCTTAAAACATCAAGCGACATGTCTTCACTTGTTGTGACAACTTTAGGACCACTAAGACATTCAAACAATATCGTTTCAGATGTGAAATCATGTCACCATCACAATACACGACAACAAATACACTCCATATTTTCAGCAATATGGTGAATATAAACCAAAGGAGTTGAGTTGCATCAAACTCCTACTGTTATTTATATTAGATGATCTACATTTCTCTCGTGAGCCATAACAACGATTGAGAACACATTGACAGAATAAACGATTTGGATTGCACTGTATTTAATATGATTGGTATGCATATCCAAAAAATAGTGTTTAGTCAATACATATCATGAAAAGTAGGTGCTTTAATCAATTAGTGCAGTATTGCAGTGCCCATTCAATAAAAACGCCAAATGTATTTTTATTTTTAAAAAAAGTATATCAAAATCATGATTCCGTTTTTTTCCCACCCCAAATAGTGCAATAGAATCATGATTCCGATATACTGTGAAAAAAATAACAACACTATCACGATTTTGTTGTGTTAAAGGTGGTGACAAAAAATATACAACGAAAATCGTGATTTCGTTGTACATTATACAACAAAATCACAATGTCATTGTGTTGAGGGGGTGCAAAAATGATTGTATAATAGAATCATGATTTTACTGTGCATGATATACAATGGAATCTTGATTATGTAGGTAGGACATTTTAGGAATAAAAAAGAATCATTCCCTTGGTAGAAAGAAAAGTGAATGGGGACATTTGGAAAAATTTTAGTAAAAAAGTGGTGCTTCATACACCATTAAAAATTTCTACTACACCATATATTTTTTAAAAATCCCGAAAATGCCCCTGAAGCTTTGGTTACCTATTTGAGTTGAGCTGAAGTGCATTTCAAAAGCTTTGGTTGTTGTTGTTGATTTTGGTTCAGCTGAAGCGCATTTCAAAAGCATTGGTGATTTTTGGTGGCATTTCGTTCATTTCGTCGGAGTTGTGGGTGGTTGTCAGAGTTGCAGAGTCGTCGACGAAGTGTGCAAAGGTGAGTGATGTGTGTTGGTTTCATACAGATTCGGTAATCCTTATGAGTTATACGAATTGCCTTATCCGTATGGATTAGATGGATTACTCAATCCGTATAATCCATACGGATTAGGCAATCCGTATAATCCATACGGATTAGGCAATCCGTATAATCCATACGGATTAGCCAATCCGTATGGTTGCAAATTGCTGAATAATAGTCTTTTAAAAATGTAGAAATTCTTGCAAATATGTATTTGAATAAAATTGAGTTTGTTTTGATAAATTATTTGATTGAATGAAGTTAATAAATTTAATTGTTGTATAAAAATAACAATAGACAAAATTAAACAATATAAATAAGGACAAATTAATTATAAACATCTAATAATAAAAAAACATATAGTTAAACACATGTAGTTGCACATACTAATAAAAAAAAAAACCTTGAATAACTTTGATTCACATGAGAGACAAACATGAAAAAAACATAACTTAATAAAATGAAAATAACGGAAGATGGTGTGCAGCGAACATGTCTTCTTCTTCCATTTCAATCGTTCTAGTGAGCATCATGCCCAACATCTGCATTGGTTATTAGGGCTTCTTGGGTAACTGGTTTGTTGAAAATAGCTAAAATTTCAATTGGACAAAAACGTTTCCAGTAGTTGGATTCTGCTAACATCTTGAAGACGTCTTCATCCTTTATCAACTCTATTATGTGATACTCGATTGTGTAGTCTGAATATTTTGCATGGGATGACTTTCGAAAAAACAATTTTCTTACTGCATGTGAGTCGTGAATTCCATAAGGGGGACCCCTATAGGCGCAACTTGCTTGATGACATACTTGAGTGTTTGAATGTTTCATCTTGAAGGAATTTGAAATCTTATTGGATTTGTTCCAGTGAAGGAATAACTCACAAAATTGGCTTGTCGTGGTATGTTCCACTTGCCGTTGTAATATAAGATTGCATCATGTGTAGGGACGATGGTGGATCGAAGTAGGTTGAGTATACCATCGGGTGTTCTGTTGATGGTACATAATAATTCTATAGGGCCAACACACGAGTATAGCTCACTGCACATTAACATTGTGCAAACATCATCATCGTTTTTCAGTTGCAGACAATGAAAAACATATTGTTGAGCTACATCTAGGGATGGCTGTCGGTAGTAGATTTCATGCACAAATTGGTCATTGGTTAGGAGAAGGGTGTTGTGCATTCTAGTCTTGAGTGACTGAAACGAACACTCATTAGGAACTCGCATTGGTATTGGAGTAGGACATTGAAAAGAAACACCAATTTGGTTGTGTTTGATTGATCCATTTGGAAAAATGAATGTTAATTTGGACCTATCATGTTCAATTCTGATCAAAGAATCCCATACCACAAGTACGACTCACATGCATAGTGACCAATCATGTCCAATTCTAATCAAAGAATCACATATTGGGTTCAACAAGTAAGATTCGCATGCATCGTGACCTATCATGTCCAATTCTAATCAAAGAATCCCATACCGGGTTCAACAAGTAAGATTCAGATGCATCGTGACCTATCATGTCCAATTCTAATCAAAGAATCCCATACCGAGTTCAACAAGATTCACATGCAGAGTGACCTATCATGTCCAATTCTAATCAAAGAATCTCATACTGGGTTCAACAAGTACGATTCACATGCATCGTGACCTATCATGTCCAATTCTAATCAAAGAATCCCATACCGGGTTCAACAAGTAAGATTCACATGCATAGTGACCTATCATGTTCAATTCTAATCAAAGAATCCCATACCGGATTCAACAAGTAAGATTCACATGCATCGTGACCTATCATGTCCAATTCTAATCAAAGAATCCCATACCGGGTTCAACAAGTAAGATTCACATGCATAGTGGCCTATCATGTTCAATTCTAATCAAAGAATCTCATACCAGGTTCAACAAGTAAGATTCGCATGCATGGTGACCTATCATGTCCAATTCTAATCAAAGAATCCCAAACTGGGTTCAACAAGTAAGATTCACATGCATCGTGACCTATTATGTCCAATTCTAATCAAAGAATCTCATACCGGGTTCAACAAGTAAGATTCACATGCATAGTGACCAATCATGTCCAATTCTAATCAAATAATCCCATACCGGGTTCAACAAGTAAGATTCACATGCATCGTGACCTATCATGTCCAATTCTAATTAAAGAATCTCATACCGGGTTCAACAAGTACGATTCACATGCATAATGACCTATCATGTTCAATTCTAATCAAAGAATCCTATACCGGGTTCACATGCATAGTGAACTATCATGTCCAATTATATTAGATTTTTTTTACTCAAAAAGAAAAACAAGACCAATATATATGGGAATATCTCTTCTTTGGCATTGCTTTGTTCAAACTATACCGACGTCATTTCACCTATATATATATATATATATATATAATAAATGCATGTTTGTTGTCTAGGCACATCAAAAACTATATCGGTAAAGACACACATGCTTGTGTACTTTCTTGTTTTTACACATGCTACTGATGCTATATCTCCTTGTAACCAGTAATAATGCCTTTGTAATTGTAGGACAGTAAACATACACTATCCCTTTAGTAGTTTATCATACTAAGTTGTTATTATTATAATTATTCTATAGGTCTTTGAATATTTGATAATTTCTAATGAATTAAGTTTATGAACTATTGTAGACAACTTTGATTCACAGGCATAGTGACCTATAAACTCCAATTCTAACCGGGTTCCACAAGTTTCATTCACATGTATAGAAGCACATAGAATCAATAACATATCATCATCAACACATGCATAACAATTCAAAAATGATGTTTCTAATTATTTAAAAAACACAACATCATCAATATTTGGATAACAATTGTAAAATCATGCTCCTAATCATTTTAAAATCATTTAAATTTTTTTTACCTAATACGGATTGGGCAATCCGTAAGGGATATACGGATCACATAATCCGTACATGCCATACAGATTACCTGATCCGTAAGACTAATACGGATTACTCAATCCATATAGGTTATACGGATCAGGTAATCTGTATAACCCATACGGATTGGGTAATCCGTATTAGTCTTATGGATCATATTATCCATAAAGACCATACGGATTGTCCAATTCCTATGGGTTATATGGATCAGGAAATCTATATAACCCATACGGATTATCCAATCCGTATGAACTTCAAGGATTGTCGAATCCGTACGACGCCTTCACTCCCATTCACGACCCAAAATCACAAACCTTACCTCACACCGGCGTCGCCACCAACAGCAGACCACACCACCAAGCACGACGGACAAAATGTGGCTCCAATCAACCAATGCAAATCAATCACCACCAAGCAATGCAAATCCACCGGCAAAAACGAAGAACAAGAGGCGCGCGGAAGAGGGAGAAGAGAAAGAGTAAAGATTTGGAGTAAAGATTTTAAATTAAATATAGAGGGGTAAAATTGGAAATTCAGTGTAGCTTAATGGTGTAGTAGAAATGTTAAATAGTGTATGAAGCACCTCTCTTACCTAAGCAGGCCCCCCATCAATAAGGCCCAAGAGCCCACAGTGATTCTCGTGGCTGTAACAATAGAAGCGTTTATGTTGTGTCCCAAATCTTCCTCTTGTTTCCGCAGCTTCTCTGTCTCTTTTCTTCACTTTCTCCTTATTCTTCATTAGATCCTAAGTTCTCAATTGGCCCTCATTTCGTAAGTCCCTTTTTCCCCTTTTCATTTATTTTTTGTTGTTGTTATTTTTTCAATGTTAAACTATTACTGCGACTCGGATCTGTGACTCGCTTCTTAATTACGGGGTTTTCAATCTTCAATATTCATCTCTGTGTACCTATTTGCACGTGTACCGATTTCGCATCTATTTTCTCTCTGTTTCTTCCCATTTGGGCGCAGAAAGCTTCATTTTCTGGATTCAACTGTGGTTCTTTATTTTATGTTGCTGCAGAAAATTTATCTGCCCTATTGAGATTTCATTTGAATGTGTTGGCGATGTGGGCTTTTGATGTTGCTGGATTTTCTGTTTATGTCACTCTCTCTCTCTCTCTCTCTCTCTTTTTTAAAAATTTGAGTGTGTAGTATTTGCTGCTGAAAATGCCTGCAAATACACAATTTTTTACTTTTTTTTTTAATTTCGGATGTAATCAATGTTTTCTCTCCCAATAAAAAGCTTTCCACATTTTGTTTAAAATCAGCACTAAGAAGTTATGTCCACAAAACCATTGAATTTATCGTGTGTTAATTGTGCAAGAGGTTTTAAGATTATTCTCTCTGACTTTGTTTGCATACTTGTGCTTTTGTCTATTGGTTCCAAGTTCTTGTTGTCAATGTGTTACCTTCAAGTATTTGGTTACATCAAGAATTAGACTCTAGCTATTTATAGATTGTGTAAAGCCTTGTTTGAGTAAACTTCTCCATAAATACTATTAGGAGAAGAAAATAAGAAGGTAAAATGAATTATGTTTCTATCATAAAATAAAATCAATTTGTGTGACTGTACTTCAACTTTTATAGAAGCTCTCTTATCTAACTACTAAAAAAGTTTATATGCATCATTTGATTTTGATTTATGGGAGAAACGTAATTCATTTACCTTATTATTTTTTTAACTCCTACAAGTGCTTATGAAGAAGTTTATTCAAACAGGGTCAAAAGTGATTTTCTTGGTAGATCATCTTACCATAATCTAAATTCTAAAATATAAAACATGCTAGCATTTTTTTTTGGCAATTTTCATTTTTGGGTTCAGTTTTCGTGTTTCTTCATTGTAGAAACAGTTGGTAACTTTTACTTATCTCTATTCACACTTATTTGGTGATGCTGTCTTTCTCATTGTCGTTGTGCTTATTTGTAGAATATTATCTATGATACTTGGTTGGAGGTATTTATTTACTTTTCTGTAATTTATTTTATATGAATGATTGCAGTGTGAACTGAGATGGCTGGAGGTGTTATTCGGCAGTTATTTAGGAGGAAACTCCAATCTCATTCTCCTGTAAGCTTTAGCCCCTCTCTTCATGACAAGTTTATTTGTTTTGGAAAAGTAAATATCATCTGTATGCTTTTTGCAGATGATATTTACTTTTCCGATCCTTGTTGCATGAGACTTAAATTGGAGACCCTTAGACCAAAAGTTGGGGGTTGAGAAAAGAAAAAATTGTTCTACAAATTTGAGGCATAGGGAACACTAGTATTTCTGGAAGATGTTAGTTGTTAGATTAATGTGACAATACTATTGAGAAAGATTATCTACATCATCATATAATCGCTGCTAATTTGCAAAAGATTTATCACAATACTATTGACAATACTATTGATTATGCATAGTTGAATACAAAGAATTCGAACATGCCAATCTTTAGTTGATAACTTGCCAATCTTTGGAATAGTTACTTTTCTGGTCCCTGCAGCAAGGGACTTAAATGGAGACCGTTAGACAGAAAGTTGGTGGTTGGGAAAGAAAAAAGAAATGGTTATATGAATATGAAGCATAGGGAACATTAGTTTTTCTATGTTAGAGCTGATCATTTATCTTTACTTATAATTGTTTATTTGAGCAATATTATTTGACGTTAGATTAATGTGGCGATTCTGTTAATCTATTTTTTTTTTTTTTTATCTAGATCATCATATCGTTGCTGATAATGTGTAAAAGATTTATCAATTTCGTTTAAGTCATAGATAGAATGGACTGCACCATATTTATTACATCGAACATGCCAATCTTTAGATGAAGCTAAAATGTTTATAGTTAACAAACTTGCAGATCGTTGAAGTCTTAAATGAGCATTTGAAGATGGACAAAGATAAATTTTAAAAAGAAAAAAAAAAAAAAAACTCTTGCAACGTGCTAACTGATGATATGCAGCATCAACAAGGATTAAGCCAACCAGTAGGTGGGTTTGGTTGGCTGCATGGGTCGTTAGGTTCTATCAAAACCTAATTTAATGTTAATTCATTTGTATTAAAGTGAGGTTGAGCCCTAATGGAACAATAAAGTTTCCCTGTGACCAGTTGGTCACTGGCTTGAATATGGAAATTGTTTCTTTGCATATGCAAGAGGAAGGTTGCGTACAGTGATCCTTCCCCATATTTTTGCAAAGTGAGGAGCCTTTTGTTACTAGGGTATGCTAGTAGTAAAGTCTTTTTTATTTTAAATAACCTGACTATGTCCATTTTTCTAAAAAAAGCCTCTATTGGTCTTGTGATCAAACCACCTTATTTGATTTTTTGTCATCTCCTCAATAAGTGTTGCATTATCTTTTAATTAGTTTTATTTGTTTCAAATCCTATATTTTCTTGTATCTTCTGTCATCTTCCTGAGCATTCTCATATTCACTAACAAGGTTTTCTAACTCAAGAGAGTTTACATAAACCAACAGAGCATTTGTAATGTGACTTATAAATGGTAAGTGTTTGCCACATAAAAATAAGGTAAAACAGTTATGCATAATGTTTATCAAAATTCCATCAACTATAGTTGTATTATGTTTTGCAACATAGAATGCTTCCTAGAAGGAAATAATGGTGCTCATCCAAAAATTTTATTCCTTGTCAAAACACAATACCTTGGTCCATATCCTCTCACCTCCAATATCTTACTCAGTTTATGTATGTAGTATGTACTCCTTTTATGTTTTAATAACAAATGAAAGGAACAGAGGAACAGCTGTGCAGTGGATTGAAATAACAGAACACAAACAGAACTCGAGTTTGAAACAGAACTTAACATTGATTTCTCTCCGTCATGTTGTGCAAAACCAAAACCCTCTATTTTCCAAATGTTGTCACTCCTTAATCATGAATGTTGGGTTTACAGACATCGTCGCAGCATAAAAGACAATGGGTTTATGTCTTGATATGCTGTGTTCACAATGCTGGACTTGATGGAAACTAAACTCCATGCAGTGTCCGAGCTTTGAATGATTTGCAGAAAACAGATGCGGATGAGACATTTGATCAATTCGTGTGATTGAGCTCTCCAAATTTTATGTTTTACATTTTCTTTATCTACAATATTGCATGTAATGTGTAGTGAATGAGCACTCAAATCAACGTTGTTTTGGGTCAATTGGGGGCATATATAACATTTGTTTTCTTTACTTGGAATCACTTACTCACTTCTTAACTTGTGAATTTATGTGAATTTACATTAGTCTATATTTCCTTTTGTCCTCTAAAGAAGAATATGTGAAAATCCTTTTGTTTCCTTTTGAATCTTCAATGAAATCAAGCAATAGATATAGAGCCTCCTTTTTCTCTTTTTTGAAGACTGATATATAGCCTCCTTGATTGATCTCCTTGGCATAAAAATAAAATTGTTTCTCTAGTACACTCTGTTGGCCTAATTTACTCTCATTCTCTACCAAGGGAGGGCGAGCCTTGGGCAGCGGTAAAGTTGCTTGATAATCGGTTGGTCATGGGTTTGAAAGTAAAAACAGTCTCTTTACATATGAAAGGTTAAGACTGAGTACAAAGATCCTCGCTCATACCTTCTCATAGCGAGGAGCCTTCTGGCGTCGAGTGCATTAGTTTTTTTATATTCTCTACCAAAGATTTAACATCAAAACATCTCAGTTGTGATGGTCACCACAACCTCCGAACCACGTCACCCCCTGATTCATAACTCTACATTGTGATCATGACTGCAATTGCAATTTAAAACTTTGTTCTTTGCTGTATTCTTACAGTGTGGCTTGTGAGGTCGACTTGTGTAGTTTGCACAATTTTGTACATCCCCTTTTATTCTTATAAATAGGTATGAGGTATCAAACTGTTCCTGTTCTGCTAATCTAGCAGTTTCTTGATCTCGTTGTCTCATTGAACAAGTTAGTAAGCTATGTTATACCCTCCCCCCTTAAAAACTTCAAATTTGAATAAGAATATTATCTGGTTCAATTGTTTTACCATTGTCTATCTTTCTCCAGCCCTTTCTTTTCTTGAAATTCTTGAATTCTATGTAAAATGTATAATTTTGACTATGTTCTGTAGTGAATAGTGATTAAACTCTATCTGTTATTGTTGTATGCCCTTCATTGAGTAGCTTGTAGAAATAAGTCATCCATTTTTTCATGATATCTTGCATAATTTTACCAAAGCTTTTTACACCTTCTCTTCTTTTTTAATGAGATTCACTTGACCTACTTTTGCCTTTGCTGTGCTTCTTATTCTTCCAAACCTTACATAGCTGATCGCCTGATGCCAGGTCCTTGAAAAAGAGGATTACTATGTTATGCTGATAGCGTCTTAATATATACCTTCATCAAATTTTTAATGTCATGGGTCAAGAATGAGATTGCACTAAAACTGATGTTTCTGAAATTTAGACTGGTGTTTTTTTTTCTACTTTTAGAAATCTCCCTAGCATTAGTGTTGCATTGCATGTCTTAACCATCGTCACCAGTTTATGTCTTGGTGTAGCTTTTTTACAAGCATATCATACTTTTGCAATTTCATTTTGCTTAATATTTTATACCTTAAGCTTTAAAGACTCTTGAATTTAAATTGTTTCCTACTCACTGTTAAACAACTACCGAATTCAAAATTATATTACGAGTTTATTTTTTTATTTTTTTGAAAGGCATATTATGAGTTTATACTTCATACATATGTTAATGCAAAAGTTTTTACACTATTGGTAAACAAGAAAAGTGCATTTATTGTAGCAATTAAGATTTTTCATTTACAGGAAAATCTTTTAACTGTTCAGGTAGCATCATATGACATTGGCACTATCAGTCAATCAGAATTAAATCCCAATTGCATGCAATATGACATCCAATTATGCTAGTTCTCATCAATTATATTTTATGATATAAAGAATACTTATCTTAGAAGTACTTTGGATGGACTTGTCCATGTCCTAGCTTTGATACCTCCCTCTTAATAGGACTGCTGAGGACTTGGGTTATGTTCGTATGCAAGATTATACAAATGTTGATTATGAATTTAAATCTCTAGATCTTTTGTTATGTTGCCTATATTTCATTTCATTTGAGTTTCTCTCTCTCTCTCTCTCTCACACACACACACACACACACACACACACATAATGTACATGATGTGTCTGGTGTCTGCATCTGAGTTTGTGTTTTTATGTTGTGCATCACATAATTTTTTCGACTTCATAGCATTGTGCCTTCCATGGTACAATTCTGTTGTTTACTAATAGCTACTTTATACTTGTTGCAGAATTCTTCTTTTAAGTCATCCATTATCACAAAGAAAGATGGTGCTGACTCTACTGGCAGCAACTCCTTAAGAGTGCTTGCATTGGTTGGAGCTGGTGTCTCAGGGTTTTTAGGTTTTGCAACAACAGCATTTGCTGATGAAGCTGAGCATGGCCTGGCATGTCCAAGCTATCCATGGCCTCACAAGGGCATCCTTAGTTCATATGATCATGCTTCGTGAGTTTGACCTGAAATTTCTCTACATTTTCCTTTCTATTTTCTTGCTCAACAATATGATTTGCGAAGTTAGCAACTATGTTCAGTCAAACTAATCCCTGTTGAATTTTTAAGGGGAATTACAAGTAGTTATTAATTATAGATACATGCTTATTTTCCTTTTCTTTTGTCTTATTGTCCTTATTTTCATTTTTCTGACCCTTGGATCAGTCATTCAATCTTCCTCTCGCTTTGGCATTTCATGTCTTTACATGTGATCTCACATGCTTTAAAATAAATCTTGTTTGTGTATATTAGTAATATTTATCATGAATTATTTTATCTAAAAAATATCATACAATGATTGTTAGAATGTAATTTTCTAAAAGAAATAGTTGCAATTCCAAATTCTGTAATAAAGTATCCCTTCCTTTTTCTTTAAGGGAAATTTTCTGGGCCAGGATTTATAATATTGTGAATCTGAATTCTGCTCTATGCCACCATCATATTATCAAATTAATTTTATTTTTTACATGAATTCTATATAACTATTTATACTAATTGAGGTCTTACAGTTAACCGATTTTGAATGAGCAGGATTCGTCGTGGTCATCAAGTTTATCAAGAAGTCTGTGCGTCTTGTCATTCTATGTCTTTGATATCATACCGTGATTTGGTTGGTGTGGCTTATACAGAAGAAGAGGTAAAGGCTATGGCAGCTGAGATTGAGGTGGTTGATGGCCCTAATGATGAGGGCGAGATGTTTACACGCCCTGGTAAACTCAGTGATCGCTTTCCCCAGCCATATGCAAATGAAGCAGCAGCTAGGTTTGCTAATGGAGGAGCCTATCCTCCAGATCTAAGTCTTGTTACCAAAGTAATGGCTGTAGTCTGCTAGTAATGTTTTTAGATTTTCTATTGCTTTTATACCAGAAATAATTTTACCCTTAATATTTCAGGCTCGCCACAATGGTCAGAACTATGTGTTTTCCCTTCTAACCGGTTATCGTGACCCTCCTGGTGGTGTTTCGGTAAATTTTTCTCTATTAACATTTTAAATAATTATGCTTATTGCTGTAACTTTTGCACATTCTACTAAAGTTGTCTTATATGGAAATTGCTAGACTACGTGATGGGTGATGGTTTAGAACCAAAACAAGCCATTTTGTAAAATCTGTTGTGTGGCTTTGAAATTTGTACAATCACAGTCAATAATGGTCAAATAATAATATCTCAAACATGGTGGGTTGGGGATTGTTAAGAGCCTTAAACAATGCATGAATTTTTGGCACATAATTTTCTTACTAAATTTGATGTAAGGTCATTCCTAGGTGAAACAGAGTTCCTCAATGTTTTAACATCATTGTTTCTTTGTTCCTATATGTAACTCCAGTTGTCAGTCATGCTTCTATATAGATATTAACAAAGGGTGATGAACTTAATTATACTTTCTCAACTTTTTGATTCTTAACAAATCTAAATATATTGCACTTAAAGTGAAATTTTCGATTTTTTTTTTATATAAATAATAATGTAGATTAGAGAAGGACTGCACTATAATCCTTATTTTCCTGGTGGGGCTATTGCTATGCCTAAAATGCTTAATGATGGTGCTGTTGAATATGAAGATGGTACCCCTGCTACAGAATCTCAGGTACCTTTATTTGTTGAGGAGTGGTTTCAGTAAATCTCATCACATAGATTATCTATGAACTTCGGAAAAATTATGCAAAATATTTTTTTGGTTATTTTTTGCTACAGATGGGTAAAGATATTGTATCATTTCTGACTTGGGCTGCGGAACCTGAGATGGAAGAGAGAAAACTGGTTTGTTTCCTTTATTATCCTTTTTCCACCAGATTAATGAAGAAATTCTTTATTTTCTAAGGAAATTGCTACCATATGCAGATGGGGTTCAAATGGATATTTGTTCTATCACTGGCATTACTTCAAGCTGCCTATTACCGTCGCCTTCGGTGGTCCGTTCTAAAGTCTCGCAAGCTGGTTCTTGATGTTGTCAACTAGCTGCCTCCCCGGTTTCATTTCATTTTTTAACATAAGGAAAGATTATTGTTGGCAATAATTTTGTCAGATGCTAAGGTTGTCTCATCATGTCAATTTCGTTGATGGAGTAACTGAAGCATGTTCTATTTTTGTTTGAGATAGAAATAAAGCTGCTCCGTGTATGTGAGATATAGTTACTTTCACTTTTTCTTCCTTCTCAGACCTATGTATTGTTACATTCTCCAGGACCCCTGTACTCTTATTTTTTTCCCCCTCAATCTAGATTGTTCGGTAATTGACCTGTGATTGGGGTTTATTTTGGTTATCTTATAAGAAAAAGAGGGTAATTGACTGTGATTGGGTTTATTTTGGTTACCTTATAAGAAAAAGAGACTAGGCCAAAAGGTTCCTTTTGGAAATTGGAACTTATAAGAAAAAGAGACTAGGCCAAAAGGTTCCTTTTGGAAATTGGAAACAAGGTTCATTTTTACATCATTGCATTGTTATGATACTCGTGGCTCAATATTTTAAGGATACCTTTATTTAGTAAGGTGGTTTATGTTTTTTGGTTGTAGTCGTTTCTACTCGTTTTCTGATTTCTAACAAACACTCGTAGATACCAACTTTAATAAGAATGCAAGAAATTCAAAGGTATATTATAAAACAAATGTTTGGAGTCTTCGTGATTACATGATATTATCTTGATAATTGTGTTCATCAAATTTTATAGATGATTTAGACATTTATAAATAAATATATAATCTAATAGTACCAGTGCAGTTTGCATGGACCACCTGAGTGCCAATACTGCTATATCTGTTTCATAACAGTTAAGGACTAATCAGAGGCAGCTGTAAAAACTACTCCATCTTGGTCTATAAATCACACCAAAACCCGATCCCACATTCTTCTTAGCCGAGGCATCAAAATTGACCTTGACAACACCAACAGCTGGTTTTAATCATCGAATATTGAAGGCTGGATGGGATTGTTTCAATTGAAATTCTTCCAATTTAAGAGCATTTGCTTTGTCTAAGATCATCCAATGAGGGAATTTTCTTTTATGAAAAATCCATTGATTTAGACAGAACCAGATAGTCCACAGAAGCTCACATATTCTGCCAATAAATTTCTAATCCCCTATCTGTAAGCATGATTCAAACCAGTCCAAAAATTGTTGAGGCACACTAGATTCTTAGATTCTTCACATAACAGTAAAGCATGAATAACAATTTCATCAGACAGACCACATATAGGACAAACAGAATCCACATTCATACCTCTCTTAACCAAGTTTAGACATGACAGGTAGAACATTGTGGCAAGCTCTGCAATTTGCACATTTTGATAGAGTTGGTATTCTCCGGAGCTTCTTCCAGATGTCTCCAGAGAAAGAACTAGAAGAAACTAGAGAAATTGAATTAGTGCCAAGAGCTTGAAAATATCCAGATTTTACGGAATAGTTGCCATCCACAGTAAATTTCCAAATGAGGCAATCCCTTGCTTGATTATTTCTTAGAGGAATAAGGGAGAATTTTTTGACAAATAGATTGAAACATCCCCTTAATTTTAATAATGTCTTATTGATTTGTTTCATGGATTATAATTTCTACAACTTTGTGATTGATCCACCTCTAAATTTTAGTCCCAATGAATCAGATTATCTGATGTATCTGGGATCCATTTATCTTTCTAAATCCTCACTTGGCTTCCATCTCCAATCCTCTAGACTGCCCCCAATTCCACTAGATCCTTTGAGTACACAATACTGCTCCAAGTTAAACTAGGCTTGTAAGCTTTTAGGCTTCAAATGGAGTTGAATGTGGGAAGTATTTAGCTTTCAGCACTTTAGTAACCAGAGCTTGTTCATTGTCAATCAACCTCCAATACTCTTTTGCAAGCATAGCTTTGTTAAAAGCCTATAACCTCCTGAATCTCAGCCCACCCACCAAGGCTTTTTTGGCCTCGGTAGCTTATCCCGACTCAACCAATGCATCTTTTTCGTATCAGGTTCACCACCCCAATAAAACCGAGCTATCATCCTCTCAATTTGGGAACATAATGATGATGGTAGTTGAAAATAACTCATTATATATGTTGGAATAGCTGGAACCATCCACTTCACTCCCAACTTTAGACAAAACTTTCTCCTTCCACCCTTTGAGCTTCTTCCAAACTTTATCTCTAACAAATTGGAAGACCTGGGACTTTGACCTTCCTATGAGAGATAGAAGGCCCAAATACTTTCGCATACCTTAATACTATGCATTGCATTATTCTCCACAGACCTTGATATGAGGGTTGAGAATGCTTCAACACATAAAATGAAGAAGTATGGGGAGATGGGATCTCTTTGTCTCAACCCTCTGAAAGGCCTGAATTCTCACATGGATGATCCATTTGTTAAAACAGAGAAAGAAGCCGTTGACACATCTCAAAATCAAATCGGTCCACTTCAAGGGGAAACCCATGTAAAGTAAGATACTCTCCAAAAAGATCCACTCCACCATATCATATGCCTTCGAAACATCTAACTTTAAGGCCATATACCCATTCTTACCTTGTTGCTTTGTGTTCCGTATAATGGAAGCTCTCGAAGGCAACAAGGGCATTACCAGTAATGAGTCTTCCTGGCACAAGGCACATTGGTTTACCAATACAATGGATGGTACTTGATTATAAAAATTAGACTAAAATATATTTTTTGTTTTTATAAAATTGATGTGTCAAATTTTGATTCAAAGTTAGATTCGGATAAATCTAAACTCACATTCTTTAATTTGTGGCGATTGAATTTTTGGATTAAAAATTGTCACAAATTGCATAAAAAAAAGTCACAATTATATTTTTTATTTTTCTTTCTTTTGCAAGTGATGGTTTTTCTGTAGTTTATGATGATTTTTAATCTCCAAATTTTTTCATGTAAGTTTGGATTTACCTAACCTAATTCCATCCCAAAATTTGACGCATTCCAATTTTACAATAACAAAAAAAGTACTAAATATTTTGCACGTACAAGTTAATATGATAAGTAAATAATAACCAAACCATAATCGGTTTTTCATAATTGGCTTTGGTTTGTTAGAATTGGTTTTAATTTTCAAAAACCAGTTATATAACCCAAATTGGTTACATAATCGGCTATAACGTTTTTTTTGCTAAATACCGCTATAACTAAAACTGATTATATATCTTAGATAAATAATTGATTTTGATATTTAAAAAAAACAGATATAACTTTTCCCCTCAAAAAACAGTTTTAACTTTTAAAGACATGGGGGCATGTAACATCCCAATTTTTGGGTCCATGGGTTTATGTTGTATGTGTGCATGCTTATACGTATTGATTGTTTTATTTGTTTTTATTGCTGCTTGACTAATTATATTGTTTGTAAAATAATAATTGGCTTAGATAAATATTGGATAATTATAGTCGTTATTCATGATTTTTGGTTAGTGAAATCAAGAGTATTTTAGATTTTTAGTGATGCTATAATAAGTGATCCTATAATCAGTAATTGCTTGGGAGATGTGACACCCGCTATTCCAAAAGTTTTGTTTAAGAGGAAAAATTATTATAAGTGATACTATAAACATGATGGCCCTCAACCTCCTGCTCCTCCCTTGACAGTTGAAAGTTGATCAAGTCTAAGCTATGATTGATTCATCAATTCAAGCTCAATTGGAACAACAAAAGCAAGAGATTACACAACAAGTATCTGGCCAGCTGCAATTACTCAACCATGCTTTCACTCATCAACTGCAGAGTTCACTTGGTCCAATACTAAGTGTGCTACAACCATGTTTGTTACTTTTTAAATCCTATTTTTAACTCTATTTTACTATTTAAACCCTAATTTTAAACCCCCATCTTCATCCATATTCATTATTCTTTAAACCTTGTTTTCTTAATACCATGTTTACCATCAAATTTATGACTTTGATTTTTTATTTTGGTAAATTACTTTCTAGAGCAACATAAATCAATTCCAGAAAGTAGTTTCCACAATTTGTCTTGGAAAGTAATTTGGAAACTATACTTTTAACAAAGCACTCATAATTCTAGAAACTATTTTTAAAAATTGATATATGTTATTCTAGAAAGTAATTTCCAAAATTAAATGTATATTGTTAACATATTTTCAAAAATTACTTTGCGGAAATGATATATGCTGTTCTAAAAATGAATCTTTGGAACTGTGATTTAACAAATAAAGGATATAATTGACAATTAAAATATAAAGAAGAAGGAGGATGTACTTAGTAAACATTGGATAATAAATAGCAAATGTCGAAACTAAGTTTATTCTTTATTTGTGAAACCTATTGGGCTAAGCCCAACATCTAAATCTTTCACTAAAGAAAAATCTTCTTCCACTTATTTTTTTAAAGCAAAAGAGGTGGCACAAATGAAAGCGGGTGAGGACATCCCAACAAGATTGACACTCCCACCCCTAAGCCAAAGCTACACCAAACACTTTTAATATGTCAAAACAAAATTTCCTTTCTCTTTGTTATATCTATTTTGACCGAAAGTCATTAATCTAGTGACCCAAAATCTACTTTTTTTTATTCATAATGTTTTTGAAAATATAGACCTACTTTTGTTTAATGGGCCAAAACCCTATTTTAACTAAACCCAATATCTTATTATTTTTAAAAAAAAAAACATTATCTTTTATTATAGTGGACCAAAATAAATTTTCTTGCACCTAAAGTTGTCAACATGGGTTTGGTTTGATGGCTTGACCCGAATAACTCATAAAATAGGCGGGGTTGGCCTATAAAAAATATTACCTAAATAGAATTGAGCCTATTGGGCCTTTCCTGTTTAGCCCATCATGCCAACTGGACTCAAATTAAGCTATCATGATGACATCTATAAATAAATAAATAAATAAAATATAGCACATCTCTATTGCTACAATTAAATGTGTAACGAAGAGTGATTTTAAAAAGATTGACATGGTGGCAAAAGCATTGGTCTTCTAACTTGATAATACTTTCCACCGATTGCAGTTTTCTTTAATGAAAGTATTATTGATTTATTTGCTTTGTTTTATTGTTTGATCATTCTTGGAAAGCTTGAGAACAATGACTATGAGTTCAATTTGTATACACATATGTAAGACGATAGCTATTGTATGTGTTGATCTAGAGGAAAGGATCTTGATGGAAAACCAAGAGATTTTTTACATAAATAATATAAATAAAATAATTATTTATCCAAATAATACATCCAAAAATTATTTACATGGATGACACAAATTATTGTTTTGTTAGATCAAGCTGGAATTTAAAAGGGGGGTTGAATAGATTCTTTCAAATATTTTATCAATTTGTTCTTAACACAGATTAAAATAACCCTTCAAATCAATCAAAGTTTCTTCAAAAGGTCATTATAAACCAGAAACTTAAGTGATTATAACATGTGTAAAAAATACAAAATCTATTATGATGGCCCTTGAGATCAATTCCACTACCAAGATTAATTTAAGACTCAGAGTTTAGAAAATAAGAGAATCATACAAGAGTTTATATTGATTCAGTCTAATCCGAACCTACATCAAGTTGTTCTAAGTTGCCTTAGAACTTCCACTATATAGAGAAAACAAGTACAAATACTATGCACACACAATGTTTTAATAGAAATCAAATATTTCTCTTGAACCCTACAAGAAAAGACTCATAATTGAAACTCTATCAAATCTCAAACATTCCTAGTAACCCTGAAATGTGTAGATCTTTAATCGTCAATTTTTCTTCACAAGATGATCAATTCATTATGGTAGAATTCGTCAAAATCCCCTTTAATATGCATTTCCAGAAATTGGTTAATCGATTATCAAAAGGGTAATCAATTAATTCGTTTCAGTCTGAGTATTTTGTTCCTTTTGTGTTGTTTGGATAATGGATAATTATGTCTGGTAATCGATTATAGAATCACACAAAGAGCTTCTCTTTGTTTTCAGGAGCTGGGTAATCAATTATTAAATGGGGTAATCGATTATCCTAAGCTACAAATCTTTCCTTCTTCTGAAACTAGCTTGGACATTCGATTAACAAGTTGGCAAATTGATTAACTCAATGCTTCTAGCCAAATTTCAGGCAGAAGTAAGTTTTTAAGAAACTTAGAGAATAAGAATACTTTATTCACTTCATATTTGATCAATCACTAAGCATGAAAGAACTTAAACTATATCACACACATGCCTTAGTCTAAAACATTCAACACAAATGTCTCATCTATTAAATATGTTAGGCATTGCAAAATTATTAAACCAAAACTAAAAACTAAGGGCTTCAAGCTTTGATCTAACATGTTCATGGTGCGAAATCAGTTCTGCCCCAAAACCCATTTCTCACCTTCTTTTTTTCCTTGTTAAGAAATCAGTTCCCCAAGAATCGATTTCTAAATGTGTCTTTGTTTTTTTTTTTTAAACCCAGTTATGAGAACCGATTTCTTAATTGTATTTTGTTTTACTTTTTTAATTTATTTTTTTAATTATCCATATTTAGGTTTTGTTTAAACTGAAAATAATATTATTTTGCATATGTTGTTGTGAATTTTTTGTTTTATCAGTTATTGAAGAGTTGAAATCCTTTGTATTATTGAAATCCTTTTTAAAAGTAAGTGAAGACAAAAAATCAAAAGGCTAAAATCGATAATTTGAAAAAATATGAAGACAAAAATAATCATGTTTTTATTCCTTATATCTTCATTTTGTAGTAGTTTTACTAAAAACATAATAGTAACTAACAATAAGGAATCATCTAGAGTTAAAATCCTTTGTATTTTCACTTTATTTGATTATTAAAATACATAATTGAAATTAAAAGCAAACATATTTAACCAACAAGTTGAATTGAACTAAAATATTTATATTACAAAATAGATATAAAATTATAAACAATAAAGCAAAATATTTAAATTTGAAACAATGTAACAAAATTTTTAAAATACAAAGAATATGACATAAATTTAACGTTGTTGGCTTGAGCTTACATAGTGGGGGCCTTTTTTATTTGAATGGCCTAGCATTCACACATGGAACATCGCTTTGGTTGACCTGGTTCTCAGATATTCATTTCGGTGTGGATACGAGAGGAGATAGGGTAACCCTTAGAATTTATTTTCTTCTCTGGGTCAGGGCAGATTCTCGCCTCGTGACGTGGTGCTCAATACGCTTCATTGCACAATTCCCTAAACAATTCTCTGTGTACGTTGGAGATACTTTCCAACGTATACACATGATGTATGTAGTTCATGTACTCATGGTGAACATGCTTACAAGAAGCAACAATATGAGAACAAGACATATGAACTTTTTGAAATTTTTCATAGTCACACAATAACTTTTCATCCAACTTGACCTTGAAATTTTCAGCGAGTCGAATCTTTCTCGGGTTAATTGTGTCCTAGACTAAGAACCGTATGTTGCATCAATCGAATTCAAGAACAATGTGAGTGTTTTCCTTTCTCTGTGTCTTCCATGACCTTGTTTAGTAATTGCGTATAAACTTGGCCAAATGTAAGCATTGTTGCGACTTTTCTCCCTCTTTGGTTGATCAATGCATTACACCTTATATATGTTGATTTTACTAGCATACTTATTGGTAGATTTTGTGTTTTCTTGAGTACCAATTAGTCTTCTCAACGAGATTGGTGGTCATGTGTCCCCATCGTTGTCTACCATCCCATGCGAGAGTCCACTTTTCTCGCGGAACCCCGTTGAGCCAATTAATTTCTTGATCACTATCTGCTTCATCCCTCAGATTGTTGTAGTAGTGATTGAACATAGGCTCTATCCTTGCATATGCTGAGTAGTTATAAACATACAATTTAAATATTGTAAATAATACAAAATTAGGTGATATTTAATATGAAGAGAAAGAAGTTTGGCACTCACCAATATTGATAATTAGTTTTTTGATGTCATTGATCTTGAACCTCTTCATGTAATTTTGTGCAATCTGTCGAATGCAGAACACACAAAACTATGTGTCATTCACTCACTATCACGTCTTGAGTAGACACTTTTTATTGACTTGTGTTTGTCTGAAATCAAACATAGACAATGTTGCGGGGTGACATGCCTTTTTAAATTTTTGAGGAAGAAGAGTCATGCTTCCGTTGTTTCACCCTCAACAGCGGAAAGACCTATTAAAAGGATTTTATTGTTGCCATCTTGTGCAACTACCACAAGGAGGGTCCCTTTGTACTCACCGTATAATCATGTTCCATCGACTTTAACCACGAGCTTGCAATATTGAAATCTATCGTATGGAGCTTCAAAAAAGACAATGGAATTTCAAGAACCTCTACTATTTGGCCTTCTTGGGTGGCATTGGCAGTGTTTCCTCTCCACAACCATACCAGGAACCAATTGCTGCATAGCTTGCAACAATCTTGATAAATTGTGGAACGATATTTCCCAGATGTTGTAAATGTTTTAAATGGACTTTTGCTTTGCTAGCCATGCTTTCTGTTACGTAGTAGTGTATTCTTCAATATTTTTGACGTGTGCTATCAAGTCTAAAACTAAAGTTGATGGATCATTTTCAGTCAATGCGTGGATGTTTTTTTGAGGAGCAGATAAGACAACTTTACATGTGTTGGATATAGGGAGAGCAACAAGAAGATGAAGCTTGTGATTTAGAAGAAAGTTTCTAGCTTTTCACATGCCTTGAAGATTGTAATTCAAATTAAGTGTATGAGAGGCCAAGCTTTTGATCCTTGCATTGCATGCACATAATCATTAACATGCTTAAATGTTTTCATTAAAATATCAAAGTTATTCATGTTTTTAAAAGGAATTAAATGGGTAATGTTTTTGGAAAAATATAATCTTACTGCTTTAATCGATTACACATCGGTTTACTCGATTATTTGCTTCGTTTTTAAATCTGGAAAAGCCTTGAAGAATATATTAATCGATTACATAACTATTGTAATTGATTACATAGTAAAAACAAAAAGCATGTCTCACTGCTTTAATCAATTACCATAAATTGTAATCGATTACACAAGCCTGCTTCACAATGAACCTTACTGCTTTAATTGATTATCATAAATTGTAATCGATTACACAAGCTTGCTTCACAAATGAACTTCACTATTTTAATCGATTACAACTCAGGTTAATCGATTATTCTGTTCGTTGTAAAACCTAAGTTGTAGCTTTGAACACTTTAATTGATTAAGTGACAATTTAATTGATTACATAAATTGTAATCGATTACAGTCTGTTATAAAAAGTTGTTATAAATAGGATAAAAGCTTGTCTGAAAAACTAACTTAAATACTTCAAATTTTCTGAATATACACAAGTCTTCTCAAAGTTAGAAAGTGATTTTCTGGGTTAACTAAGTTCTTGTCTCACTCTTTAATCTTCATGGGTATTGAATGATTTCTTAGACAAGAGTTTTCAAAGAAGTTTTGGAGAGCATGTTCTGAAATCCTTTTCTGCAATTCAATTCTGATTGGTAAACCACATACATTCATATTTCAAAGGTTGTTTCTCTCTATTATCTCTAGCTGTAAATTCGTTTTTGTATTTTTTGTTATTTGAAGCTATTGTATAAAGTTCTTTGAAGCTTGTGCTAGAGTAAGGTTCTCTAGGGAAGAATATAGTACTGTTCTATGGTTCTTGATCACAAGGAGTCTAATAGAGTTTTAGATTTCTATTCTTTATCTAGGGTTGATAAAGAGTGTTTGTTGTAAAGTTTGTAAGAACTGAAATTTACAATAGTGGAACTCTAATCTAGTGTTGGTTAGAAGAAATTGGATGTAGCTTCTCTTGAGAAGTGAACCAGTATAAATTCTTGTGTTGTTTTTCTATTCCTTAATCTCTACTAGTTATCTTGTTCATTTGTTCTTAGTATTATTATCGTTACTCAACAAGTCCTGTTTTGAGTAATTGATTTCTTGAGCTGAGTGATTTGATTGATTAGAAGCATTCTTGGTTTAAAAATGATTAAGATCCTTTAACTCTGATTTTATAAATAAATTTTAAAATACCAAGTTTAAACCAATTCACCCCCCTCTTGGTTATTGTGGGTATTCCTATTGTTTTCAACATGATCTAGTGAGATTGTTGGATTTGAACATTTATGGGATTCACAAAGCTTTCTTATTTCTCACTGCATACTTCAAAGATGTATACTGCCATGCACCTCCAAGCACAACTATCATCATCACAAATGACAATTAGCTTTGTTGGATTCTATAATTGTGTCTTGTAGTTAGCTCATGTGCTCACATGATATTGTTGCAAAGCATGTTATACTTCTTCTTTTGTTAGAAAACGCATCCCTTCAAATAGAGTACCCATCGGATGTTGGACTTTTTTGCGATCCAACGTATGACCGTATTTAGAATCTTCCAAATTAGATTCAAGGTCAACATTATGCATGTGTAGTGGCATGTAGTATGGTGTTACAATTGTTATTGGAGAAACAAGCTTAACTTCTTCCTCATGATCTTCATGTGGTTGATTGTGTAGAACATCTTCTTTGTCATGTGTTTTGTTCAAATAATTTTTTTTGAGGTTGGGTTGAAGTAAATTTGTCTTGGGTTGCATCAGATGTATGTGAAAAATGGGACTGCGGATTATATTGGTTGAGGGTTTGGGGTGGAAAGTTTATGTAGCTGGATGTTTGAATACAATTCAATGCATATAAGAGCCTGATGTTGGCAAACAACAAAAATCATTGAAATATCGCATACTTGGTCAAATGTGAGGCCTGGCTTTGTTTGAAATCGGATCCTTTGGTGGATTTTTCTTTTCAAGGCTTCAAGTGTGAGGCCTGGCTTTGTTTGAAATATGTCGAGTGGGGGCTTTGAAATGTATCTCCTTCATCTGTTTTGATTATTTGACCATTTTAGTGCACTAACTAATTGACATATGAGGAAGATGTGTTGCGTATTAGTTTTTAAAATTTGGAAGAAAGTAATAGAGAAAGAAAGTGTTGTGTTGATGTGTTAAATCAAGGTAAATATGACTTCTATATATACAGGTCAGGATTAAGTGTTTACGACCTAGGGTTGGAGTTAGGGTTTGAAGCATTGGATTCCAAAAGTGTATCTGATGCACTGGCATAAAGTAAAAGTGTCTCTAAAGCACTGACATAAAGCAAAAGTGTCTCTAACGTGCTGACATAAAGCATTGGGTTTCCTGATGTATGGTCAGGGTTAGGGTTAGGGTTCAGGTACAAAATTAGGGTTTATGACCTAGGGTTAGGGTTTGAAACATTGGATTCCTTGGCATAAAGCAAAAGTGTCTCTCATGCACTGTCATAAAGCAAAAGTGTCTTTGACACACCGATATAAAGCAAAAGTGTTTCTGACACACTGGCGTAAAGTAAAAGTGTCTTTGAAGCACTAGCACAAAGCATTGGATTCCCTGACGTATGGCCAGGGTTAGGGTTAGGGTTAAAGTTTAGGGTTCGAGGCACAAAATTAGGGTTTATGACCTATGGTTAGGGTTTGAAGCATTGAATTCTCTGGGGTAAATCAAATGTGTCTCTAAAGCATTGGCGTAAAGCAAAAAGTGTCTCTAATGCACTGATGTAAAGCATTGGATTCCTTAATTCACTGGCATAAAGCAAAAGTGTTTTTGACGCGCTGACGTCAAGCATTGGATTCCTTGATGCACTAGCATAAAGCAAAAGTGTCTTTGACCTAAGTTAGCATTAGGATTAGTGGCCATGGTTCAGTTAATATATTAGGGTTAGGGTTTGTGCAACAAAACGTAGGGTTCATGGTCCATAATAAGGGATGTAGTTAGGGTAAGGGTTATCATTCTCGTAGTTTTCATGTCAATGAAGTCATTAAGACAACTTTAGGGTCTCAATTCGACCCTAAAACACATTAATGAAGTGGCCAAAAACAAGAAAAAATCACTGAAACTTCAAGATTTCATTCCACGAGGATGACTTTTGACACTTGGATTGTTATGTGTATAAGTTATTTTGGTTAAAATAATGTTTCATTGCCATAGTTTTCATATCAATAAAGTCATTTAAGACAACTTTTAGGTTGATTATTAGTTCTAATTAAGTATCTGAAGATTTGTTTTATAGCAATTAAGTGCACTTCCCTTGGATCTATCTAAAATCTAACACAGACATATTTTGGACATGATATCAGGTCTAGACATAGTGAGGTGTGATACTATCATTCCTCTATATTGAGTGTGATCTACTTTCTTTTATTCTCATCCAGTCCAAGTATTGATGTTGAATGCATTGAGGTTTTCATTTCTTTGGCATTGTCCAATTTGCACTTCTTCATAAGCTTTTTCAAATACTTGGTCTGATATATGTATATGCCACTATCAATTTGTTTGATTTGCAGTCCAAGGAAGAATTTTAATTCTCCCACCATGCTCATCTCAAATTCAGACTGCTTCATCTTAGAAAATTCTTCATAGAAATGGTCATTAGTAGCACCAAAAATAATGTAATCAACATAAATTTGTAATAAATATATTGCCAGTCATGGTTTTTCCAAAATAGAGTGGTGTCTGTTGCGGGCATGGATGCAAGAATAAACTTCTCAACCAACTTTCATTTCTTAGACTTATCCCCCCTTCTTCTTTGGAGCTCTATCCTTCTTGGATTTTGCTTCATCATCATCCTCAATTACTAGAGTTGCAGTCCTACCTTCTCCTCTAACTACATCTTTTTGGATGCATCTCCATACTTTCTCTTTATGTATGTTTCTCAATAGCCTTTAGTTTTTTAACTTTATTTTCTATGTCAAAGAAGTCAAATGGAAAATGGCTTCTCCTTGACTATGGTAGGCTTGGGACTATTCTCCATCTCTTATGTCTTCAAACTCAGTCAATGGAACCTTAGGTTTTATCTCTATGTCATAACGTAGGTTCATCCTCTCGACATTGGTGGGTCCAAACACTTGTTGTACAACTTTGGAGTCACCATTAGCAATGATTGCATGTCTTTTCTAACTGGACAGCTTGGAGAATACTTTATACACTCCTTGCATCCAAATAATTTATTTAGCAGGTGATATAAATCTTGCTAGATTTGGGATATGTATATAAGTGAACAAAAAAAATCCATTTTATAAACTAAAGCATTGGACTAAACCAAAGCCCTTAAGTCACCTTAAGTGCATATAAAATTTGTTTTTGGACAACAATAATTAAGTTAAGAGTTTTGAAACTCAATTGGTGTAAAATCACTTTGTGAAACTTCTTTGAAGTCCCAACTTCCAATATCTTTCAAATCATATAAGATTGTGCGCGAAACCAAAGCCCAAAATTCTATTTTAGTGAGTATTCAATATGATTTTGGTTTTCCTAATGAGAGGAGTTGTTGAATCATAAGACAAACAGAACCCTCAATAATTTTCATTAGATGAAAATAATTACAAACTTTAAAAGTTGTCTTATATGACACCAGACAAATACATTGTATTTGCGTCTGATAAATCAGACGAAAGTAGACAAATGTCAAGTTCTAATAAGTATTTAAGACTGAATTAATGCTCTATGTCTAAGATTTATTTTGTAGAGAATGTTCTTACAACCTCCTAGGATCTTTCGAAGGCCAAGGAAGTAAGAGAACAATCAAAAGATCAATCTTTCTCCCTCTCAAAAGACGTGCCAATTGTCATACCTATTATGCACAGACCTACTTCGTGCTAAAGTAATTTGACCACTACTATAATATGGCTCAAGGAAAATAAGCAGAGTGGCACATCAACATGGACTTGACATGCATTTAATGCACCAAAAGACACCTTTTTCATATATAAGCTTTGTCACAAAATGAAGACCATTTAGAACAACAAATACTTTCTATAGTTGACTATAAATATGAAAAAATTTGAAGAGTTGAAAAAATGTAGTGCAAGTCAAAATTTGAAATTCATATTTCTTTTCTTCTACAAGCTCACTCTTTGTAATTACTTAAGTCAAAAAGCTCTCAATACACTTTGTGAATCCTAAAAAGACTGAGTGCTTAACTTGTAAATTCGTTTGTAAGACTAGTCTATATGCAAACCATAGCAACAACAACAAATTTGTTGATTTGTTTAGATCCAAAATTGTATGGGTAGAATAAAGAATACTTGGGTTTTAAAAGGTTGGGGATAAGCTTTTTTGTAGAGCCAGAAGTAGCAATGAACAATACTTGTAACTTTGCAAAAGTTAGTGGAAACTTGGTGGGTTATCAAGGACTGGGCGTAGTCTAAGTTGTAACATCCTTAATTGTTAATTTCTTGGTGGCTCTCACACTATGACACTTCAAATGATGGCACTTTACTCAACTCCTCGTTGGTCAGAACCCTCCACCGATCAGAACCCTTTGTAGATAGTCATTTCTGAGACCTTGACAATATTCTTTTGGCTGCTTTTAGAATCAATGATTGTCCCCATAAACTAACACAAAAATTTTCAGTATGTTTTATCCTCACTCACACGCTTCCTGGGAAACTTCCCAGAAGGTCACCCATCTTATAACTACTCTAAGCCAAACATGTTTAATTGTGGAGGTCTTAAGTGACGAGCTACCAAAAAGTAGATGCAACTTGTTGGTATAGGTAGTACTAATTAATTCCTTCAATTCATCCTCAATTATATAGTCTCATACCTGCATAACCTCTGGATCCCTTCCTTTTCGATGTGATTTGTCGGGGTGTTACATTCCCACCAGCTTCCGCCTGGTTCATCCTTGAACTACACCAATTGGGAGAGAGGTTTGCTCTGATACTATTTAAAATATCCTCAATTATCAATTTCTCGGTGGCTCTCACACTACGACACTTCACACGGTAACACTTAACTAAACTCCTCATTGGTCAGAACCTCCATTGGTTAGAATCCTTCGTAGGTAGCCCTTTGCGAGACCTTGACAATCTACTTTGCTGCTTTCAGGATCAATGATTGTTCACACAAACCAACACAAGACTTGTTCAGCGTGTTTTGTCCTCACTCACATGCTTCCCGGGAAACTTCCTAGAAGGTCACTCATTTTATAACTACTCCAAGCTAAGCATGCTTAAATATGGAGTTCTTAAGCGATGAGTTACCAAAAAGTAGATGCATCTTATTGGTATAGATAGTACCAATTAATTGCTTCAATTCATTCTCAATTGTACAGTCTCATACTGTAACACCCCAATAATTTAAAGTAATATTTTAGGATGATTAGAAAATTAAAATTCACTAGTTAGTAAAATTTTTCGAATTTAATACATATTTTGAAATAAAATTCAATTTAAGTTATTCTAATCACTAGAAAATTATAAGAAAATGATGAGCATGATCTAGGGAATTCTCTTGTGATTATGGATTAAATAGACTTA
>PYAF01002747.1:218381-228806 GCA_007407185.1 Glycine tomentella
CTGTTATATTTAGCTATGCCTCTCATTATAAATAAATCTTGGTGAGGACGATCATTTATAATGAAGCATAAAATTCGCAAGCAAAGCGAAAAGAATTTTCGTGAAAAATTTATACTAATCTAATTTTACTACAAAATGGACACAAGTTTTTAATTAAAATCAATCAAGCACGAGTGAGCAAAAAGTGGTGTTACACATACTAGCACAACCTCTAGATCCCTCTATTTTCGTTGTGATTTATCAGGGTGTTACATACCCACCAGCTTCTACCTAGTTCATCCTCGAACCATACTATACTAGAAGAGAGGTTTGCTCTGATACCATTTGTAACATCCCCAATTGTCAATTTCTCGATGGCTCTCACACTACAACACTTCGTGCAATGACACTTCACTAAACTCCCCGTTGGTCAGAACCCTCCACCTATCAAAACCCTTCACATGTAGTTCTTTCTGAGACCTCGACAATCTGCTTTTGATGCTCTTAGGATCAATAATTATCACCACAAACTAACACAAGACTTTTCAACATGTTTTGTCCTCACTCACACGGGGAAACTTTCCAGAAGGTCACTCATTCCATAACTACTCCCAGTCAAACACGTTTAACTGTGGAGTTCTTACATGATGAGCTAGTGAACAGTAAATGCATCCTGTTGGTATAGGTAGTACTAATTAATTCTTTTAACTCACCTTCAATTGTACAGTCTCATACCTGCACAACTTCTAGATCCCTCTCTTTCCAATGTGAATCGTCGAGGTTTTACATCAGTCGTAAAGATGAACCAATATAAATCTTTTTGTGTCTGATTTATTTCCCTTATTTGCCTTAACTGACAAAGGATTTGAATTTGATTTTGTCTTTAAAAAGGATTTGCAAAATTTGTTAAGTATCATCTAACTCTGTTCCATTTTGAAAACTTTTTTTTCTTACTTTAACCTTTTCAAACAATAATTTAATTTGTCAAAAAGGCTTGCATTTTTTTAAAAAAATCACAATTCAATCTTCCTTCTTATCATATTTATCTTTACAAGAGTTTTACTTGACATATTAACTTCTCAAACCTGCTATAGAAAATCAAGCCAAAAAGAATAATTAAACCAATAACTTATTCTTCGTCCTAGAACTCCCCAAAGGACTTTTCACTACCTAACAATGATCTAAGGAATATAAATTCTTGATTTTGGTCAAGTTAGAACAGTGAGTGAAGACAATTTATTGAAGAGCAATGACTAGATTTTTTTAGAATGCTCCATAAACTCTCCATCTTCACTGAAATGTCTACACTTTCTAGAGACTTCTTTTTTTTATCTAAATATCTCCATGAAGAAAAATCTAGAGAGTTTCTAAAAGACAACATGAAGGTGTTACACTTCAAGGAATGTTGTGTTCGATGAAGTATCATCTTGGTGGTCGACAAAAAAGGTTGTGTTGCTAAATGTTTAAGAAGTTGAAGAAAAGTTACAACAAGGAGCAGAATCCCTAGAAGAACTTAAAGAAGATCGATCTGTGAATCCAGAGAAAGTAAAAAGCTCATGGCAAACTAGAACATTGCAACAAATCGCTAAAAAAGAAAGACTCGGTCAAACTGAAGAATTTGGAGATTCACCGCCAATATTAAGGACTTCAAGACAAAAAAGGCCAAATCCTAAGTATGCAAATGCAGCATTGATTAAAGAAAAGATAGTTCAAGAGCCAAATTCGTACAAGAAAGCATCACACATGAAAGAATGGAGAAAAGCCATGGATGAGGAGATTCAAGCGCTACAGCAAAATGAGACTTGGGAGTTGCTACCAAGGCCTGTAAATGTACAACCAATATCCTGCAAGTGGGTATACAAAGTAAAGACTTGACTTGATGGATCGATTGAAAGATATAAGGCTCGGCTGGTGGCTCGAGGATTCTCACAGAAGTAGGGTATAAACTACAATGAAACTTTTAGTATCGTAGCAAAGATCACCACGATACGTATCCTTATTGCACTAGTAGCTAGCAAAACTTGGAAGCTTTGGCAGATGGATGTGAAAAATGCTTTCCTACAGGGAAAGCTATATCATGACATATACATGGAGCAACCTCAAGGTCTCGAAAATAAGAATCATCCAACCTTTTTGTGTAAGTTAAAGAAAACACTTAATGGGTTAAAGCAGGCACCAAGGGAGTGGTATAGTAAAATAGGTGAGTTTCTTATCCAAAGTGGGTGCTCTATGGCACTAGCCAATTCAAGCTTATTTGTGAAAGCTCGAGTAGAGAAGCTTGCAGTTATCTTAGTTTATGTGGATGACTTGATCATTACTGGAGATGACGAGTGGAGATTCAGTAGATAAGAGCAAATCTCTCAGTACGATTCCAAATGAAGGAACTAGGAGAGATAAAACATTTTCTTGGACTTGAAGTTGAACGAACCGGTGAAGGAGTATTTCTGGAGCAACAAAAATATGTAAAGAATCTGTTGCAAAGATTTGGGATGCTTGACTGCAAGCCAACATCTATGATGATTGATCCAAACACAAGGTTGTGCGGAGAAGAAGACCAAGAACTGGAAGGTTCAAGAATGTATAGGCAATTGGTGGGTAGTTTAATCTATCTAACACTAACACAGCTTAATATTGCATTTGCAGTTGGAGTTGTGAGTAGATTCATGGAGAAGCCAAGAAAACCTCGCTTAAAGGTAGTAAGACGCATACTCTAAGGTATGTGAAAGGAACTTTTGATCTTGGAATTTTCTACAAGAAAGATGAGGAATGCAGAGTTGAAGGATATTGTGATGCTGATTACGCTGGTGACCACAACACTCGACGCTCCACCACTGTATATGTATTCTACATTGGATCTAGAGTAGTGTCTTGGTGTAGTAAAAGACAGCCAACCATGTCATTATCAACTACAGAAGTGGAGTATAGAGCTGCAGCAATGACAGTGCAAGAATATACATGGTTGATGCAGCTTATGAAAGACTTACATCAACCTGATGACTGCACGGTAAACCTTCATTGTGATAACCAGTCAACTATAAGACTTGCAGAGAATCCGGTGTTTCACGCAAGAACTAAGCGTGTGGAGGTACATTGTCACTTTATTCGAGAAAAAATACTACAAGGATGAATTAAAATGAAATGTATTAAGACTAAAGGCCAAGTTGCAGACTTGTTCACTAAAGAACTGAATGGCTTGAAGCTCCAAGAATTTAGAAGGCAGTTTGGTATGATTGCCAGATCAACATTGAGAAAGTCTAGTCATTGAGGGGGAGTATTGAAGAGCAATGACTAGATTTTTCTAGAATGCTCCATAAAACTCTCCATCTTCACTAGAAATGTCTACTTTCTAGAGACTTCTTTTATATAAATATCTCCATGAAGAAAAATCTAAAGTTTCTAAAAGACAAAGATGAATGGAGAAATCTAGAGAACTATCTAGAAACCATGAAAAGTAAAGAAAATTAAAGAAATGTAAAGAGAATTCTAGAAACCTTACCAAGCAACTATAAATAGGGGTGAGGGCCATTTGTTAGAAGCAAGTGAGAGTAGTAGCCCCACTTAAAGACACTGCTCAACCTTGACTGGACTGCCATAACAATGAATGAGTTTTGAAATAAGTAAGGAGAAAGGAAGAAACAAGAGAGTGTGAACTTAAGAGAACATACTTAGTAAGAGTGAATGTGGGTGTGAGTGATCTTTAAAAAAGTATAGTATATAAAAGTGATTATATTTGAGTTTCTCTTGATAAAATTTTATCTCATATTCTCAACACAATTATGTGATTATCAAATATTCAAACCTGCATTATATCTTTTAAATTTCCCGACTTAGAAAGCATCCTTGCATAACTGAGCTTATTTTAACATCATCGAGAAAAAAGTTTACTTATGACACTATGAATGTAAAAGTTTATAGAAATTAGATTTTGTTCATGTTATCAATTAACATTTGTAAGGTATGAAACCTAACACCCTTGTTACAGTTAAGAATTCTCTTATTATTTTCAAATTTTACGGAATAAAATAATTGACTATGAAACACAGCCCTTTCAAAAATGAGGGGAAATTTGATTTCTTTCTGACTTTAATACTTGAAACACCGTCAATCATTCTTTCCCATATAACACTTAGAAAAAACTGGATTAAAATGTAATTTTGATTTCCTAATTTTATAATTCCATGATTTTGGTCTTTTGAAATTTAATTGAGACATTTAATTTTTCTAGTTTTATAAATTCAAGATTTTGATTAACTAATTATATTAATAAAAATAATTGTAATTAATATATTTATTAAGTTAAATATAAAATAATTAATTATTAAAAAATTATCAAAAATTATTGATGCAAAATATGCACTGATTTTATTAATAATTAGTTTCTATTGGAGAATCTGTTTGGTATCTTTATAAGGATCTCTTTCTTAATTATATTTTTTATATTTATAAAATTCAAATTTAAAATCTTACTTAAAAAAAAGTTAATTTCAATCGATAAAAGAAAAAGAAGCCGAGTACAATTTTATTAAAACCAATGACTTGTTGATTGTTAAAATTGATTTTAGCCTATTAATGTTTTTGTTTCCCTTCAAGACTACCCAATTTCCCAAGCGGACTATTATTGGATGTTTGTGCTTACTCATAATTTAACTATACGTAGTTAATTAGGCGAAGTTCAATATTCTGACCTTTTAGTTTTTACCGTCCACAATTATGTTTTTTTTTATAATACAATAATTACAAATTCAACAACAATAATAATAATAATAACAATAATAATATACAAAAAAATAAATGTATAAGAGATGCCATACATCTAGGACTTTTAGCAGCTTTAATTAACCGAATTATAAATTTCTTCTATAAACATATATTCTTACAAAAAAAGGAAGAGTTTTCCTAGATATTACTGATGGAAAGCCCACTAATTTAAACTAGAATCAGCTTAGGAATTTATAGATGATGTCTGACTTCACTTGTTATTGATCTGTTCCAACATAATTTATTCGTTAGTAAGTTAAGTTTGATATTTTGCAAAATTTTATATAATTAAGTATATTAAGGGATAGTGCTCCTGTCATAAGATGACCGAACTTTATCTCGTATTATGTCGAAGGATTTTTTTTGTGTTGAATGATCTTTTGTATCTTTTCTCCCTTCGAATAATATTTTGATTTAGAATCATAAATACATATTGAATGAATAATGATTTTTATCTTAGGATTTTATCCTTTTTATACTGATCTTATTGGAACTTGAACCTAGATGTATTGATTACCATCTAAGTAATATCTCCTCTAACCGGATTTATGTGGCCTAAACCACTAATTAAAATTATTTATGATTATCAGTTTTCCGTATGACCGAATGGGTATTCGGTTACCTCAACTGAATACATACACAATAGGTCATTCCATGTCTTTGTAGGGTTGAGTAGGTCATGAGCATCTTATCCCGATACTTATTATCCAGTATAATATAGGCCTTTCAAATTTGTTATTTAGTCTATCATGTTATATAGTTATATAATTTATTCATGTTTTCTTCAAATATATAATTTGGATTTTATCAAACAATCAAAATTTTAAATTATATATTAATATAAAATTAATTTTATAAAAATATAATTTTTCAAAGGTTGTGTTAATATAGAGAGCTTAAAGTTGAATTGCTTTTTTTTTCAAAAAAAAAAAAAAGTTTAATTGCTTACAAACGAGCTTAAAAATTAATAACGTGTGTTGAGAAGGGCAGTTTAGCTCCTTATCAAAGACAAGGCTACATGCTTGAGAACTTGAATGTGTACTACTTACAACAAAATCGATCAGTTTTACTTCTAAATCATATTTGACTAGAAACTTAAAAGAAAAAGCATTAATTTAAATTATATATTTTCCTTTTAACTCAATTTTAATAAAATAATAATATTTTTGTTAAATTAAAATCATCTATCATAAATTTTGAAAATATATTATTACCTAAACACACATTAAGTTTCTTGATTTACTTAAAAGCTTTCTATTTAGTATTTGTTTGAATTGGAATATTTTTAGAGATTGTAATTTAATTGGTAGAAAATAAATTATTGGTAGGTGGTGACGACACTCGGTGTTAGTGTTCAAATGTGCTTGGTACTTAGGATTATAATAAAAAGCTGTAATCTTAACAAATGAAATATTTTTTTATGATATGTTTATATTTTATTATTAAAAATCTATCAGTTTAATTTTCAACTAACTATTGACTTCTAATTTTATCTCCAACAATGGATTAATTTAAATACAAAACCAATTATTGCAAATAAGCTCATATCAATTTTTGTAATTTTACTATATATATATATATATATATATATATATAAATCGATTCTTTTAAACAATTCAAACACAATAGATTATCTCCAAACTACTTTTCACCCAACATTTTCAAATACAAAACTTATTTCATATCATGGACACGATAATAATAATAATAATCAATATTTTCAATTCAGTATAAATTTTCCAAAAATACTAAAATGAAATTATTTTAATAATCTAATTAGATTATTCAAATAATCTTACTAATCCAAAATATAATGTTCTTCTTTAAATAAATATTTTATTTCAAAATAAAGTCAGGATGAGCTAAGAGAAAAGCCTAAAATAAATAAGCTGACATGCACAAATTTCAACATAAACTAGTTTTAACCACATGAAATTATTTTGATTATATAATTTTGAGAATTTAGTTTTAATGTGCTATATCAGTTAATATGATTACTCTTGCATCTCATGACATTTTATTAATCATTTAATAAGTTGACACTTTAAATGATAGATAACATAAGCAATCTCAGTACATATGAAGTATTAACAAAGATTGAACAATGTTGCATAAGAATTTCAAATTATAATACTAAAATACTTTTCTTTTACATCTGTAATACTAAACTACATACTTAGGTTAGTGTATTTATTATGTGAAGTTTCTATATAGAGATCTATCTGGCAATGTTATTCAATTATGAAGATAATATAGTGGTATTCTTCATAATGGGGTCTTGTCAGATAAATTTATAACATCTAGATTTTTATAAATGTGTAGTGATATAAACTTAGTGATAAATTGAAAATCTTAACTTCTGAACTTTATAATAGTCTATATATATTAAATATTCTTTGAAATTAGAATTTTTGTTAGCATCGAGAAGGTATTGCTAATATTTAATAGAACTCAAAGAAACTACATTTGAAGTTGACAAGTTCGCATTGCAGCAACAAACCAAATTCAATTGCTGTCAAGTAAGGACGGCAAGACTTGTTGAATGAAAGAACTTACATTTGAAGCTGTTGACAAGAAGCTATACATGATAGTATAACAAAACATCATTTGAATAGTTGTTTTTTTAATAGAAATTGCATTTGAAGTTGACTCATGACGTGGACAATGAAATAACATTCATATTATAATCAAATAAATTATAAATTATAAATTATAGATAGATATTAAAAAAAAATGAATGCTGCTAAATATATTTGCTACTATATATTTTTGAGAAAGTACGTATGGCTACTCTTAAATTTTGATGACCAACAAAATTCTGATTAAATATAATCACTTACATGCATAATAAAAAATAAACCACTCTTGATGCAGATAATTTTCCAAGAAAATCAATAAAACCCGCTATACGTATGAGTGAAAAGTTTAAAGATTACAATAAAATAAACCCATCCATAAGACATCTCCTATTACGTGTTTGGACAATTTACAATAAAATATCACATGTGATTATAGAAAGTCAAAATTAAATTTATGTTTGAAATGACATAGTTAAAAAGTAAAACAATAAAAAAATGTGTGTTAAATTGAAACTTTTACATTTTCTTTCTAATAAAATCTTAATTTTAAAATTAAATATTAAATATAAATTCCTCTATTTCAAATTGTATTTTAATAAAAAAAATAATTATACAAATTATCTAAAATAAATTTTGCAACAGTTTATGCAAACACCCATCAAATGACCAAAACTAAAGTCAGATCCTGTGAAAGAAAAGATGTGTATTCGAGTAAATTCCACTGCTTTTAGAGCTTTACCTAACTTCCATATGCCCCCACTTAAATAAACAACAAAACCAAACACGACAGGCACAAAACACTTGTATTCTCCAGCTCTCTCTATCCATCCATGTATCTCTATTCTTTTCTCCATATTATTCTCTCTAATGCATACACATATGTAGACAAATAAGCTAAGTTAGTTACACATGCAATAAGACAATGATATTATAGATAAATAGACACATACATAAATATAAATATTGCCATTGCTAAATTATATATATGCATATATTTACCACACGGTTTTTCATAGTCGCAAGGTCTTGGAGCGACAATAATATAGTTACACTTACACACACACTTCACCTAATATAGCTTTAGTTCTACAAGACCATAGATAGTACAACAAAGCAAAGCACTTTTTTCAGTAGCACTTTGCATGTTTCACTCCCATACGTTTCTACTTTTTTTTCTTCCCTCCCTACTCCCAAGGGAAGACTAACCATAAGAGTAATAAGAAGCACCACCCCAATCTCATTCCCAAGCATCACTTTTTTCTATCCTCTATTCACTCACTTATTTTCTTTTCCTTGTAGATAATTATGTTCGATATATGAGTATGTAATGTAGTTGCATATCAGATAACCTTTTCTTTTTTGTCGAATTTTTAAATTTTCTTTAAACAGTAGCAGTAGTAAAAACTGACTGGAATATAATACCTAACCAAACACGTCTTTGTGCAGAGAGGGAGCTAGACCTCAATCCACAGAACTGGAGCTAGCAACTTATGTGAAGGTGTGAGTATATATATAGATAGATATAGATATATATAAAAAGATATATCTGTTTAAGGTCGCGTTTGTGTCTCTGATTTTTTTTTTCAGAGACCCAAACTGAGCGCAGCTTTCACGTCTAGCCTCCATGCAAACCCGCCACAGTCCAATCTCCAAACATCACACGGCACCATCTTCGTGCACTTCTCGTTCCGCCACGTGTACTGCAGCCTCACCCCGCAGGTGAACGCCGGGTGAGAGTAGCACCACCACGTAGCGCTGGCACTATCCTTCACTTTCAACCACACCACGATATTCTCACACTCACCCTCGCGCCCCTCCAGCACCATCCTCTTGTACGCGTCATTCACCCACCGCACCCTAAGGCTTCCGTCACAGACAAACGCCGGACACGTGTCAGCTTCTAGGCTCTTCACCTTCTCCGCGTCCGTACAATCTAATAACCCTCGCCGTCCCTCTCCGTCTCCCTCCCCCATGCACGTGCCTGTCACGCTTTCCACTGTAACCCAAGACTCCGCCACCTTCGCCGCCGCAACAAGATCTGAACGCTTACCTCCCTCGCCTTCCTCCTCCGCCGCACGCGACGGCGTAGCACTTCGATTCTCCACGATCTGAATCTTCTCCACGGTTAGGTCAAGATCAACGTTCTTACACCACGAATCTCCGGCGAGCGTGACGTCTCCTCCCGGCGCGTCCTTCTCCGGCATCAACTGCAACGTCACAACCGCCACGTCGGAAGACTCATCGCTACCGTTACCGTTACTTTTTCCGTTACTGTCTCCGTTATTCTTTCTCACGTATCCACTGTTTCTCCGAATCCTAACGTACTTCCTCTTCGGTCTCTTCCCCAGGACTGACACGTGGTTGCTCTGAGTAACTTCTTCGACGCCGGAGCCAGCTGCGGCGGCGGAACTTCCGGTGACCGGCTTCGGCGCGATCGGGCGGAAGCGGAGCATTATTTTGTTGACGTTGGAGTTGCCACACGCGGCCACGCGCCACGCGTCTGCACCGTCCATGGCGGTTTTTTGAGGGAGGAAATAATAGTAATAGCGAAAGCGAGAGTTATATCTCTCTCTCTCTCTTGGTTTCTCTCTCTTGGTTTCTCTCTCTAGCGATTGTTTTGGGTTCGGTGCTGTGAGATGGAGCGGAAGCGATAATGATAACGGCAGCACGGTGGCTGGGTGAGCAAGCGCCACGTGTCTAGGGTAACAGGTGGAGAACAGAAAGGGAGGGTGATTGGAGCAAATTTAGTACTAGTACTAATAGTATGTTGTATCTTTTCACAGTATAAAATGCTACCCAGAACCTTAAATGCATTAATTAATGAATTTATATTGAAAATAATTTATAAAAAATTATATTCTTGTATTATAATTTTTAATATTAATTTACCGTTAATATAGTTTTTAATAATAATAAAATATTCATAATACGTACTTCTGTTATTCTTGTTAATAATACAATATCTTCTAATATTATGATGTATTTTCACACTATTTTGTTATAAATTTTGATGGTATTTATTAAATCTTCTATTTAGTGTTCATAAGTTTGTGGTAAGAAATTGATAATTTATAATATTTCACAGAATATTTCAATATTATCATATAAT
>PYAF01002747.1:228906-245048 GCA_007407185.1 Glycine tomentella
CAAAATCCTGAAAGTAAATAAATAAGAAGCTGTGTTAACTAAAATTCATAATTAATTTATAAAGCATGTTTGTATTAAAGTTAAAAGAGTTCAAAAATACTTTTATTTTTAAATAAAATTTCATATTGTATACATTGAAATGTGCAATTTTGTATTAGAATCGCCAAACATATTTTTTAAAAAAATTTAAATTAAACATATCTACTTCTTCGCTTGTTATTGTTTTAATTTTAAAATAATTATCATTCAAAATTATTTTAAACACAAAAAATAAAAATAAAATGAAAATGAAAAAATAATAAATTTATAAAATTAATCTTATAATATCATTAATTCGTTTAAGAGACATAAATAAAAAATTAATATTATATTAAAATTAAAATAATAATTATTTTAGAATAATTTTTTATATGATAATTATAATAATAAGGGGTGATGGAGGGAGTATTATTTATCTTATATTATATTCAAAATTATAGGGAGTGGGACCATAGAAAAAGTGGCGTATCTGGGAGGCGTAGATGGAGGCGTTATGATTGGTCCCACGGCGATGGGGAGGAGCCAATGAGTGAGGAGAGGGTGTGCAGCACTCCTGGAAAGAGAGGGGGTACGTGGCCTCTTTGCAGGAAGCAGCACAGCACAATATTCTCCCCTTCGATGTGGAAATCACTTTTGCGTCCCATCAACTTCCAGAACCACCACACGTGCACTCGTTTTATTTGCCAAGAACAACAATTACTACTACTACCACCAATTTATCTCTTTTCATTCAACCAACAAACACAGAAAAATTTTCCATTCAATGTAGATAGTACTGATAGAAAAAAAAAATATATGGTTACTACTTAGTACTTACTACCTTCCTTGTTAAATACACAGGACTTTTTTTAAAAATTTGTTTGTTTTTTATAAGATTTTTTCTAAATTTCTTGTATTAATTATTTTATAATAAATATTAAAAACTAATAAGATAAATTATTTCCTCTCTCATGAGAATTGGAGAAATAACTAACATATTAATTAACTAAATATAAAATAATTAAATAGAAAGAGTGAGAAACGAGTTTCAATAATTTTAGAAAATAATACAAATTGTTGTTACTAACAAAATTAATTAATTTTCTTAAAAGGTGGAAATCTGTTAAAAAAAAGACTTATATTTAGAGAGGAATGTAGGGTATAAGAAAAAAAATGGATGATAGATCAAAATATCAAATTTATTTTTTGAAATAAAATTTTAAATTTGATTTATATATAAAAAAAATAGTTAACCAACTTAAACATTAAAAAGAAAAAAAAAACATTTGGATCTTCTAATTTTTAAAAACATGATAAATTATTAGAAATGAAAATATGGAGACTTATTTTCATTATCAAAATAAACTTTAAATTTGAGTGATTTTAGAGATGAAAATTTTATCCAAACCCTATGAATACTCACAAAAAAATACCTACAATAGGTAAGCAAAAATTCACCTAATGATGATAGATTTGAGTATTCACTTGCTAAACGTAAAGAAGAGTGTAGGGTGCTATGATATTGTTTCTCTCTAGTACCCGCAAACCCCATCTTAACCCTCACATCCAGCCCCCTACTCACTCATGTTGAAAAGAAAAGGGATAGTGATTATTATAATATTAAATATTATTGATTATTTTTAATATAAAAATATCAAAAAAGTACAAAAAAAAAATTGATTTATGTGCACTTTTTTTACAAAACTTACATGCATTATTAGTATAAAATAATTTTAAATATATATCAAATAGGATTTCATCATATCACAAACATCATATATTAGTGAATATGATATGTGTTAACTTTTTGACAAGTGTATTAATTCATTCAAATAGTATTAAATTATAAATTTGAGTGTCGAATTCATATAAACTTTGACTGTATTCGAAGTTTGTATATTTCTAATTTTAAGTGAATAATGAATTAAATTCGATATTTGTAAAGTAATGATGCATGTACATAAATTCAACATAAATTAAAATACAAAATAGAGCATGTGCAATAGAGAGAATATCGAAACTACTTTTGATGCAATATTAAAGATTTTTCGTCATTTAATATTACTCTGAATATTATCTTCATCCACTAGCCTACTCTAAACGTTATTCCTCAAGTGGAAGAGCCTAAATTACCTAATTTCAATCCTAATTCCTTAAGAGCTACGTCAAATAATTTGCATTAATAGTAAAAATGCATAATTCGGGCTAAATAATATCATTCTATCTCTAGATATGGGTTACCTAGATGTTCTTTTTAGGTACTTAGGATGTAAACATTTCTCAATGCATAAACCCTATAACACTACATGTGCATGGATGATCATGCTACAAACATGACAATAAACTCATAAAAGAGACAATAATATCAAAATAACATTAAATAGATAGTGAGAATCATTACATCAAGAGTGATTGATTGTTGAGCTCCCAACCATGGGTGGTTTAGCCCCTCATTGTCATGAGAGGCTTACAAAATACAAAAAGGGACAAGAGAAATGGAAGAAAATGGAAGGGATGATGCTCCAAGTGAGTGGGTTTCTCCAACTTTCATGCCCTAGCTTTGTTTCTATATGTATATCCCTATTTTACACCGTGCTCCCCCTCTTTTTATCTTCAAAATGTTGCATAGTCATGTTTTTCGATTATGGTTGTGTGTTAAGCATGCATGCTTAAGTGACCGCGCTAAGTCGTCAGATGTGCTCTTAGCATGCCTGCACGTGACAGTTGGGCTACAAGTTGGCTTCTCGCATTAAGTGGGTGTTGTCTTGATGAGCTGGCTGCTATAGATCTTCAACATCTTTTAGACCTCTTGTTGTGTCACTTTCTACAAAAAAAAAAAATAGAACCAAAACACTGTTAAATTTACTAACTTAAGCATTCATGGGATAAAAACTCAGAAGGAGCCAAATTCCTAACTTTTTAACTCAAAAGAAGCGCTAAAAGAAAGAGAATTAGATCATTGTTATATGATTTAGATATAAAAATTATGTATGCATAGTAATTATCAATGTGATAAAAAATTATTATTCATCTATATATAAAAAAAAGGTTTTGCACTCACATTGAATATAAATTAAATTAAAAAATGATTCATGTTCTACTAAAAATATTAAATTATATCAAAATATTCTTTTTCAAATGCATTTTTTCTGAAATATTATTGACAATATTTATAATCATTGTTATTGCTAGCCATAGTTTTTTTAAAATTAAAACTATTAAAATTTTTTTCTAACTCATTTTCTTTATTTTGTTTTAATTAAAATAATAAAAATAATGAATTTTTTCTGATAATATTTTGTTTCATTTCATTTTGGATGGTTTGAAATAAGAAACTAATAAAAATGGTAGATAATAAAAGCTTTTTTATCAACAACAAAATATTATTATTGATAAATAGAATATTAAGAGTACCCCAACCCATTAACAAATTAAGAAGAGTTAAACAAAAGAAAAAATGTTAGAAAAATCAATAATATGGCTACCAAACACTAGTCTGATTAAAGCATCTTTTATTTCTTGATACTAACAGATAGCATATAGCACAACAGTCTATGTTTTACTTGCATTTTCTTGTCCATCTAATATGTAACAATTAAAGCAACCTGTAAATTGATCCACGTAGCACAACGCTATTGCTCGCCATTTAAAACATTCATAGTGAACTCTTGATGCAATCTCACATCATACATACAAATAAATGGTCAATATCTTCTACTTCCATACCGCGTAAATCACACTATATTGATACATATCATCTTCAACGTTCTGTTCTCCTTATTCTTAAGTTTATTTTGGTAGAAATCATATCTTGTAAAACCCTCCATAAAAACGCGCACACGCCTTTTTTTGATCCAAATACTATTTTGCTATCTTGATTGAACATATTCTAAATTTAGAGCGAGTCCAAAATGATAAATTTAAAATGACGGATCATACATATGATTATAAAACACCAAATAACAATAAATTAGAGTTATCAGATTTATGATTGTGTGTACCTTATTGGACCATTACTGAATCGAAAAAAGCTGGAGAAGATGAGAGAGCAAGATGCTAGAGTCTTTCTCTCTATTGCCTATTCAGAAATTAACAGCCTTCAGCGATAAGAGCATAATGGCTCATAAGGCTTAATCCCGTATAAATAGGTTAGAAAGGGGACCTAGCCATTTGTGCCCACTAGGTCCATCCATCATGGAAAACCAGGGTCACACTAAAGCCTACACTGTTGTCCAACTAGGCTCAATAGCAATAGATGTCAGAAGCCCAACTCAATATGATCACAATGGGCCAGTCAAAATATTAAAATTTGAATATCCATTAACCCAATTAATTTAAAATACAAAACTAATTAATTAATGTTGCTCACATAAAGGAAAATTTCTAACATTCTCCCACTTAGGCTATATTAATTTATTTAATATTATTTTGAAAATCATTTTATTTTGAAAACGAATCTATCATGTTAATAACTGAAAATTCATTTTACGTTGCCACAATTTTGAAAAACAATATTCCAATTTCAGTATCTCAAAACGATTCAATCCAACATAACCCCATCATAGGAACATGGCGATCAATATACCGAAAATATCATAGCACTTCCATACTCACATACAATGAGTATTACATCTTTATGAACTTGGGCTTGATAGTGTAGTAAGAATTAGTGAAAAAAGTGATCAACAATGTAACACACTAATTCTTATCGATCCTCAATGTAATTTCTCAACAACATGAATTTACATTAGTGCAATTTCCAAACAACATGAAATTACATTTTTTTTCTGATGCAATTTCTTAACAAAATGAAATTACATCACCGCAATTTCTAAACAACATGAATTGCCTTTTCAATCCAATTTCTTAACAACATGAAATTGAATTAATGCAATTTTCAAATGACATGAATTCCTCAAGTCAAATAAACCAACATGTCACAATACAACATGAGATCTCAAAATTTGTGACATCCAGATATCTTTAAACTCACAACATGCTTAAAGATATTATTTCATATATATATTTCTCAGTCGACAAGAGAAAAACAATAATGATGATCATCGATAAAATTCAAATCAAAGTCACAAAATGATTATCAGTTTGCATACAAAAGTGACTCGAAAAGCAAAATGAATATAACTCTCACTGATCAAGGGAATTGAAAGAATTTAAAATATTCAAAAACAAGCCTTTATAACTCCCACTAATTAAGCTCACTACATGAATATAAAATACTCTTGTTCTATACACAAAAAAGTTATCGAAAAGTCTTTCCTATAAAAAATATTTATATGAAAGGCTCTTGTTTCATTCAATAAATCAAAATCTTATTGAAAGATAAAATGCCATGTACATAAAGTACTAAGAAATTATATTTACTCCAACTTACTTTCATGTAGATGAATTAGTCAAATGTATTTAAATTAATTTAAAGGAATTAACAAAAGATTCACTGCTAAGGCAAAACAAATGCATTAAAATAAATTGTAAGGGAAAATACAGCTTTTAACAAAGCAAGTCATTACAACGAGGAAGCAAAACAGTACACCCCCTTTGGACAGAATGCATATATCAAAGTTTAAACTAAGGACAAAGCCTCAGACAAATAAATCAATGAGCATACACTGGCTTCAGAGAATTATTCCCTTTGAGCAGACAAATCACCTAGACCAATGCACATCCAATAACTTTATTATAGACAAGTTTCCAATTAAAACACACAACAACCCCCTTTGGACAGGAAATTGCATGAAATAACCAGAAGCATCCTTCAAATTTACAAAGAAATTTCCATGACTAACAAATTTGGGCAACAACAAAATAATTTATATATAATAAACCCCCCTTTGGGTAGGGAATATAATATACGAATATTTTCCATCACATGAAGATTTAAACAACAAGGAGAATTACATATAATTATAAAAATTCATCCCCTTTGGGTAGACAAACTTTTAAATTATGCATATTTCTCCATAATTTCACATGTAATTTAAAAATAATTTATCCTCTTTGAAAATAATATATCAACAACAATGTCCACCAACATGAAACAAATCACAACATACATGTGTTTTTAGAAATCAAATATAATAGTCTAAAATTTATAGCACCAAATGTAAATCAAAATTCCAAAAGTAAGATATTCAAGCATGGACAAATAATCTTTCACGAAAGTGAAATAATCCAAAAATCAACTATTAGAACAACAACCGTACCAGTTTCAGGAATTTTAAAACTTAAACAGTACATAATAGTACTAAGGTCCAAAAAATTTTAAAACGTAAAGGCCCAATCAGAAGTTTCAATCTACGTTAAAAAAAGAGACTCAATCCAATGGAAAATTATAATTCATTTATTTCACAACACCAAGTGTTTCACTAAAACCCAAAAGTGAAACTATAAGTCCTAAGGGATTTCAAGAATCAATAAATAATAATACTCAAATCTGAATACATAATTCACACTAACAATCCAAAATATTTCGAAAATGAAAATCAGTCAAAACAAACTAATAATTTCAGCCAGTAACGCCATTGATTTTTTAAAAACAATAACAGTTCATGAATCAAAACATGTTCAAACAACATGAAACACTTTTTCAACATGTGTTTCTAGAAATTATCGCATTTGCCAATCAAAAAAAATTTTCACTTATTGTCAACCATAATTATTAAAATTAGGTACTTAAATAATAATTTTACGTTATATTGCATTAAATATGAATACACTAAAACATCACCAGGAGATAACAAAAGAGAAAATGAAATTCAAAAGCAAAATAAATGGGGTTCATAAGATGTGGTCCTTTTTTTTTTTTAAATCCAAATACCAGCACTTAGTAATAGTTACACAACCGAAAAAATAACAACAAGTAGCCACAATTCACTATAACTAATTCATAAAAAAAAAAAATTCAAACAACAAGTAGGAAAAATAACCACCATCCAATACCATGTTGCATCATTAAAAAAAAAAAAAAAAACCGTTGCACTAAGTTCTCAATATTGTTACAACAAATTATCCTTATTTATTTTATTTTATCAAAACATAGCAGGTGGTTTGTTGGCTATTTGCACGTAACAGAAAAATCAAATAGCACATAAATAGGAGTTCCCACATGAGATTGTTATCATCAATTAATATATGATAATGTTGTTATCAACATTTTTTATATTTTTTTTAAGATTCATGAAACAAAAATCACGGATATCAAGTAAAGTTACCAAAATGGTTATAAACCATATATATATATATATATATATATATATAAAAGCAACCAAAGGTAATGCACAATTTTTAAGATCAACAATACATATGCAGGTAATGCAAATTAACATTTACATTCAGATTGGATCGAATCATTTAAATCAAAAGGTATACAGAAAATGCTATGTAGATAATTCATGCTAATCGAGACAACCAAACTTATTAATAACAAAAGATAAAATTGGGTATATAAAAATATGATGTAGGTATACATCTTCAAATAATGCTTCAGTAAAAAAAATTGAAGCAAAAGAATCGTTGGATCAATGAATTAGAGGCACACAAGACGATACACACAATACATGGAAATTGAAAACTCTAGGATGACATTTAGCACAAAGGTCTTAAAGATTTTTAGTTCAACCGAACAAATAAATTCATGTTTGATGGATTCTGTAATCATATGAATGTGGCTCTGATACCAAATGATAAATCTAAAATGACAACGGATCATGCATATGATTATAAAACACCAAATAATAATAAATCAAAGTTATCAGAGTTATGGTTGTGTGTACCTTGTTGGACAATTACTGAATCGAAGAAAAACTGGAGAAGATGAGGGAACAAGATGCTAGAGTTTTCCTCTCTATTGTCTATTCAAAAATTGGCAGTCTTCAGCGATGGAGCATAATGACTCATGGGACTTAATCCCATATAAATAGGTTAGCGAGGGGGCCTAGCCAATTACTCAGAAAAGAGTCTGTACCCACTGGATCCACCCATCATGGAAAATCAGGGTCACACTAAAGCCTACACTGCTGCCCAACTAGGTCCAATAGCAATAGATGTCAGAAGTCCAACTCAATATGATCACAATGTGTCAATCAAAATATTATAATTTGAATATCCATTAACTCAATTAATTTAAAATACAAAACTAATTAATTAATGTTGTTCACATAAAGGAAAATTTCTAACACAAAATCGAATCTTTTTTAGCAAGCAAAGAAAAAACATTAAATACAAATTAAAGAGATGAGTTGTTCCTCCAATTGTTTTTCTCACTATAGAACAAATTACACCTCGACTTAATTAGGTTCCATGAACCTTTAATAGCAATATATATGAGGTCACCTTTAAGGAATCAATGAAATTTTTAGCTTATCAAAGAGAATAAAAACACTTTACAACAAGGAAAAGGCTTAGGTTAAGAAAGTATTGTCATATATGCACTTGGTATTGGGTTATCTTGGTAAATGTATATATGAAATTAAAAATAATGATTAAAATAATGTGATATATAAATGAAGGCTTTGGATATATTTTTGCATTAGGTGATGGAGATCTTCTTTAAAGTTTACTTCAATTATTTGGGGTTAAGCCCCAATAGTTATCCGGATATGTTAAGATCTTAATATGAATTGTGATGTGTGAAATTTCTTATTCGTGTGATGTTCTTCAAGAAAATTAATTTCCACTGGAATGGATAAATAGTATAAACTTGTGTGTACTAAGATTTATAAGGCAAAAAAGGTGGGGTAAGGGTTTAAAAGTATCGGCTAGATTGTTATATTTGGGATGGTAGAATTTTAGGTTATGTTAGGTAAGGTGTTTGAGGAGCTTATAAGTTCTTTTTATTAGTTTATAAGATTTTTTTTATTAAAATAAATTTGTTTGATATACGAGTTTATTTTAGTAATTTATTTTGATAAATTACATGACAGTTTATGAAAAATATTAAAATAAGTTAGCTTATAAGCTACTAACTTGTTTTTCTTTTCAGTTTTATTCTTACTATTTTATTTGAAATTTCATTTTACCCTTTTATTCAATTTAAAAAATTTCTTATATATTTTGTTTGTTGTTTTGAAAAAATGTTGTATATAATTTTATGTTATTACATGCATATGACACATAATAATCAACTTGTCAATTGTCATTACTATATCATTTCTTGATATTAGAAATTCTTTTAATCATATCAATTTTATAATTATTGTTGAATTATTCTATATTTTTCCTAATATTGTATGGCCTAATTCCTTTCCTTGCATAATTTTTATTTTATCCATTCAATTTGTAAAAAGCAAAATTACTCTTTTTATTAACTAAACCCTAAGCACAATTAAATTGATGATGTGCACCCTAAGAAAATATGTTTTTTGGTTTTTCAATACTAGGTGTGTGTTTCTTGTTTTTCCATTCACGGGATTTGCTTTGGTACATGAAAAAGGTGCATATAAATATCAACTAATTTTATCAAACAGTTTTAATTAAATCAGCTAACTTATAAGTTTTCAATTAGTTTTCAGCTAGTTTATAAGACATGTGTTTTATGATAATAATGATAAAAAAAAAAAAAAAAACAGTTCTTATGCAAACTCATACATGATCAGTATCACGGTATTCGTATGTTGTGGAATAATGTAAAACATGCATTTGAAACACATGTATGAGAATATTTGACATACCTACAATTTACAAAGGCCATGGGTCTTAATAAAAATGGTTATTCACAGTTCAAGGATTTGGTGTTACTGTATTTTCTGATGTTTTGTCTTTTTTGGGGTTTTTTTAGGAGAATCTTTTTTGATTACTTTCTCTTTAAGTTACAAATTAAACTCACCCTTCAATTATCATATGACAAGTTTAAAAAATTTATTTGTAACTCAAAAAGAAAGTAACCCAAACAAGAACCTCTGAATCCTGAATTTGAGTCATGAAATATATTTCATGAATATAAATTTATATTTTTTTTCTATTTTTACTTTATCTTTTTTTTTACACCGTTGATACCTTTCTCGAATCAGACTATAAATGATGTGCGTGATTCATGGGCGGACGCAGGGGTTAGACTGCCCCCCTTAAATTCTCAAGAATAGAATTTTTTTTATAATAATAAAATAAAGTAAAATAAAAAAATAGTTTAAATGTTTATATAAGAGGAAAAATTGAAAAACATAGAAAAAGAATAATAAAAAAGATGAAAAATAAGAAATGAGTGAATGTGAGTATGTATGTTTATAACTTATATGAATACAGTAGTTACACTCTTGTTACTTTTAAGCACCGGTTACATGCTAATTTTGTCAATTTTTTCTCTTTTGAATTGTAGATTTTTCACACTTTTGTTATAATAATTTGTTCTTTTAATTTTGTTTAAAAAAAAATTTGGAGGCACCGCCTCCGAACCCTCACCACTAGTGCTCCCTTTTACTTTTTTCTTTTTCTGGATCCGCCCCTGCGTGATACCTTTCTCGCATGCACAACGCAAAATATGAAACATAGCATGCAGCTCAGCAGAATTGCAGAAACACTGGTTGAGCTACCATAGAAACCATTTTTATTTTATCTTTAAGTACGTACGAAGATATCTACAAAATATTTACTAAAAATAATTCACGATTTGAAGTTCTCCATAAATTAAAGGACAACAATCAGCAAGCCACATACTAGCTAGCCAAATTCAAAGTTCATATTTTTAATTTAGTCAAGTTTTTTTTTGGTACAGTAACTTTATTTATTTAAATAAATGGGTTAAGTTTGAATAATCTTTTATGGCTTAAATATGTTTTTATTTTTAATAAATATCTGATCTTGTATTTGTTTCTTAATAAATTTTCTTTGTGTTGAGTCCTTAATAAAATAATAATTTAATTTTTGGTTTTTGATATTTTTTAGTCCTGGTAAATTAGTGAATATTGTATTTGATCTCTGATAATTTTTTATTTGTTCAATAAAAATTATTTTTTATTAGTCAGAATTACAATAAAATTCACTAATTTATGCGAGAACAAAAAAAATTCATTAATTTATTAGAGATTAAAATAAAATATCAAAGATGAAACCATAATTCTTATTTTATTAGGGATTCAATAAAAACAAAAATTTATTAGAAAACAAACACAAAAATTAACTATTTAATAAAAATAGAAAAATATATTTAAATTTTTTTTTCTATTACAAACTTATTAAACAAAGAAAAGTATAAAATCTTAGTTGTTATTTGTTGTGGTTAGACTAATATATATAGCCGAGTATTTTATGGAGAAGGTTGTAAAGGTTCAGGAAATTATTTAGGTAGTGCAAGGATCATGTTTTGATACATCAAGAGGGATATGTCTTACAGTTATATGTATATTCTGTAAATGACCAAGGTACATATTGTACCATTTAATGAATTTTATTTTTTCAGATAAAAAAAAAGATAAGTATAAGATTTTTTTTATTATTTGACTCTCTAAAGTTAACTTTCACTCTTATAAAAAAAAAAAAAAAAAAACTTCCACTCTTATTTTCTACCACATTGTTTCAAATAATCTGAGTTTCCTTCTTGGGAAAATATTTTTTTTTATATAAATTAAAGTTAAGTAGGGTTATAAAAAAAAAAGAGAACTCCAGCTAGGTTGATTTTTCCAAAGAGATCCTTAAAATCGAACTAACCTTAAATAATATTAAACTGAGAAAAATATGAACAAAAATAACCTTGTGAGGACTAGGTCAAAACCCAAAGGGAGAGCTAACAAAACCTATAGTAAGAGAGAGAAACTTTATTCCTAACAAAATAGGGACAAAGATCTACCAAGAGAAACTATCATGGGAAGAGGTCCCAAAATTAGCAAGTTTATCTACCCATGTATTACATTCTCTCTCTCTCTCTCTCTCTCTCTCTCTCTCTCTATATATATATATATATATATATATATAAGAGAAGAGAGAAAGAAACAAAAAACTATAGACTTACAAAAGGAGATGCAATTATCCTATCTGCTATGAAGGCACCAAAGGGCCAACAAGGAGTTGCTAAAAGCCTGGAAGACAAGGGAGGATTCCCACTCAAGCCAAAGGTTGGATTGGGCACTGTTTTGAGCCACTTCCAATGCTAAAATAATGGCAAAGACTTTAGAAAGAAAAAAAAATAGGCATTTTGAATGCCTATAAAGATGAGAAACAACTAAGAAAACCTATCATGTGTTGCGAATCCTATTCTTTTGAGCCTCCTTGGCTTTTTGATTCAGCTTCTCTTTTTGTGATTTAGATAGAACCAACTCAAAGTCAGGGTCTTAAATAAGATGTCCCTGCTGATGATCCTCCTATTCTTGATCTGAATCTTCATATGCCAGGTATGCCCAGAATTTGGTTGTGATCCTAAGGTCCTTAGCTACACCCTAAAGTTGGAAGGGCGCATAATTAGTGGAGGGTTTGTCTATGAAAGCCACATGGGATATACCCTCAATAGGATCTTGCAGAGGTGAGTCCCCATCACAATCATGTTGCACACCAAAATCGTCGTTTGATGACTAGACAAAAGCAATAACATTACCAACATCATGATTACCTAGATCGTGCAAAGTGTTACCTGCATGAGGTTGGAAGCCAGAGGCATGGGAGCCAATAACATGTTGTTGTATAAGTTGTTGCAAAGAAAGGGGGGACATAACGAACGAGTATACTGAAGTTGGTGGGATTCATGGACATGGGAATTAATAATATCAAAAGTCTTCCTGGCAGGTGAGTTCATGCGTGGAGGTCAGGTAATGGCCACCACAGAATACTCGTGAATGATAATGACTTTCACTCGAGGGGAGGTTACCATGTGGAAAAGACTCACACTTGAGGGGGATATTGTTGGAATATAAGTATGTGGTGAAGTCCTATATCGTGTGGGAATGAGAAGGTTGAGCATCATATAAGTGAAGGCAAGACCTATAACCTAAGTCTTAAGGTTTTGGTTAATGTGTGGTGTCAAGTTCACTTATATGGTTACTCATGGTCCATTGGTGTAAATCTCCCTGGTGTTTACCCCCTTGGTTGCACAACAACTTTTATTAACAATGGCTTCATCAATAAGCAGAGGGACTTACACACCCATGACAATGGAAAAGAGGATGTTGGGTCACCAATATTCTTAAGAAAGATCCTTAATTCGACTCTAACACTACATGTTGGAGAGTTGGACTTTGTTTGAATTGAAATCTAGAGACAAGGAATAAAGACAAAGTACACCAAGGTTGATATCCCAAGCCCCTACTAAGAGAACTCACCTAAGATCCTCCAGACATGAGAAAGCAAATTCAAAAAAGCCTTCCCCATTAGGAGTGAGCTTCCACTTACTCAATGTCTTCCAAAGTTTTGAAAGCTTGGTAAACGAGTTTGCAAATCGAAAGGGAGTGACACCCTTCGGTAAAAAAACCTGGCCATGGAGGTGGTTTTTCCAGCTATCTAATCTAACTTGGTATTCGTCCTCAAGGATGGTACCCGAGATCGATTCCTCCTTAACGTAGGGATGAGAAGCTGACTAATGAGATATTGCAAGCATGATTGAGGGCCTGACAAAAAGTCTTGTTTTGGTGGTTAGGAGGAGATTTGGGGGAGGGGGTTTTGGTGTTGGGTCGGGGTCGAGTAAACCCCAAAGGGATTGCAAACCTGGAAGGGGGCTCTATGGCAGCGGCTGAGGAACCCACAACATCGAAACCTAGCATGAGCAAGGGTTTTTATTAAATAGCAAGTGAAAAATTTATAATTTTTTAATAGTGAATAAAGATTTTTAAAAAAAATACTACTTAGGGATTAATATTTGTGATTACATTGTCTTTTAGAATATCTTTGGAAATTAATTGTATATTTCGGAAAAAATATCTCAATATTATAATATTAAAACTAATCAAAATTATATTAGAATTAGAGACAAATAATTCAATTGACAATAACACCACTATAGTTATGCGTTGATCATAATATTTTTGTCTTTATGTTTATTATTACATGCTTAATGTACACACAACTCAATTGATTTGACCACTTTACCGGTTGAACAACCTACTAGTTGATGATCGATTTTAGGGGTGTTCGCGGATTGATTTTGATAAGTTTTGGTCAAATTTAGGATCCAATCCAATTAAATTTGATTAGTTCAGTTTTCATAATTTTTTTTTGAAACTCAACCCGTACATGAACAGTTCGGTTTGGTTTGGGGCAACGAGTTACTCATTTAAATTTAATCTTTTTTTTCTTAGAACTACTATTTTATATCATGATTCATCCAAATATCCAATATAATTAACATAATAGGTAAATAGTAATTTTCGTCCTTGAATGTGTAAAGACATGACAAATTAGTCCCGAAAGATAAAAATTAAAATTTTAGTTCTCAAAAGTGAAAAAACTGCGACAAATCTATTAATCCGTTAACTTTCGTCCGTTACTATTAATGAAAGGACCTACGTGACACAGAGGGACAAAAAATGTCACAAAAATGATTGTCAACGTGACTACAGAATAGATTGATCAAAATGTCAGTAAACTTCCATTTGACCAAAACATCAGTAAGTTTCCATTGGATAAATTTGTCAGATCCCAAATTTCGTTTCATTTAAGGGTTAAATGTAATTTAGGATAAATAGTCATTTTCGTCCCTGAATGTGTAGAGCGCTAACAAATTTGTTCTGAGATATGGAAATTCAAATTTTAGTATATCCATTTATATGCATCATAAATTTGTTACAACTATTTGTTTGTCTTCTCATGTCATTAACACATTGTTGGAACGTAATAGTACCATAGGATATTTTTGTCCAATGGAAACTTATTGACATTTTGGTCCAGTGGAAACTTACTAACATTTTGTCCAATCTATTCAACAACCATGTTGGTAATTATTTTTGTGATATTTTTGTTCCTTAGATGAATGAATTTGTCGTACTTTTTTCATTTTTGGGGACTAAAATTTGAATTTTCATCTTTCGAGGACGAATTTGCCAGTGTTATACACATTCAAAGATGAAATGACTATTTACACTGACATAATATTATCAAATGTCTTAAAGTAGTAAAACTGATTTATTTAATATCATTAACATAATATTCTAAAATAGACTAATACAAATTAAAACAAAATATTCTTTAACGAGATTTACTATAATAGTCTGAATCACAACTATTTCCTACAAACTAATTTCTTGCAATAAACTTTGGTGCAACCAGATTTGCTGAAACAAATGAACAAAATATGATTGTTAATATTATAAACATTTGCAGTTCCAGCACTTGGAATCCAATTATTACAATATTTAAAACCAAACAAAATAACTCCAAAATTTTTTATCGATTCAGTTCGGTTTTGATCGAATCTATAGATCTAAACTCGTGACCCAACTCATACTTGAATGGTTTTGATCAGTTTGGTTTGGTTTTTACCTAAATACATAAATGACCCAACACAAATAGTTCGGATCGTTTCAGATCAATTTGGGTTCATGGATGACCCATACCCGTAAACACCCCTAATCAATTTAATCTTATGTGTGTGTGTGTGGAGAGAGTGATAGTTAGATAAATTATAGGTGATCCAAAATCTCACGTTTTACATATATTTTTTAATTTAAATCTAATAACATAAATTATTATAAACTATAAATTTTTCATAATTTTAATATAAATTTAATTAGAAGTATATACTCTAATCTAATCATATATCATTACTGCTAAGTGTATGAATAAACTGATGTAAGGTATTTCACTTTAATAAGGAGTGTTAGATTTGAGTTTAGGTATCCTTATATTAAATACTTGTAGAAAATTTATTATCCATAATGATCATATTTGATTAAAATATGATTACCTTCGATGAATGGTACCTATAATTTAAACAAAAAAATCTAACCATATATCATTATATATTATTAATTTATTGATTTTTCTTACAGTTAATTATGTAAAAGATTACTTCAAATTAGTTAATATATAACACAAATCAAAATTTTATATATAATATATATTTTTATGCTTTTGATGACTTTTTTGGCATAAACTGTGTATATCTTACATGAGACATGATCATATTCGAGTTAAATAGGATTATTAGTGATAAAAACTTTTCTTTCAAGTATTTTAAAAATTATACATACTTA
>PYAF01002747.1:256058-290703 GCA_007407185.1 Glycine tomentella
TTAAATTAAAGGCTGATAAAAAAATGTCTCAAAATCAAAGTTATCATTTTCTTTTTCTTTTTAGACGAGTTAACAATTTGTTATGTAATACAAGTTTATCTCATAGATAAAGATTAATTATAAATAATATTTAATTCCTCAAAATAAATTAAAACCAAATACATAAAAAATTAAAAATAATAAAATCATTTGGTTACAAAAGTAAATATTTATAACATTTGAAATAAAAATAATATATTATAAAAGAAAAAAGATATTGACAAAGGAAGTAAATAACATTGAATTTTTTTATTTTCAAAAGGAAAATGTAATTATTTTAATGATGAAGACTATAAAATAAAAGTAATATTTTAAAAAATAGTATATTTATCTAAAAAGTGAACAAAAATGTGATATTTTTGTAATCAAAACTATAAAAAAGAATAAAATATTTTGTCAAGAAATAGAATAAAATAGATAATTAATTTAATATTAAAATATTATATTATATATTTAAAATATTAGAATTTTTAAAAAGGGGCAAGGCCCCCGTATAACGGTATAAGTAGGTTGGACCCTGAGATCAGGGGAGTACAATTTTAATAAAAAAGTGTTCACAATTCATATTTTTTATTTTGTATTTTTTATTGTATCACTGAATAGAGCGCCAACTTTGCATAGATTAAGTATACAAGCATTCCAACCCATTTTAGTAGAGGGGCGTGCTATTGTTATCTTATATATTTAAGTTTTGTAAAAAGCCAAAATCAATGAAAGTTCCTCCTTCTATATATCATATAGAATAATAAAAAATATTAAAAATTAAATAAAAATTAAACACATTATTTTATTTACACAAAAAAACTATCATTATAGTAGTAATGTACTACAATGTATATTGGTGTTTAAAATCTAATCGTATTAAATAATAATTGGATTAAAAAATAAAAAATAGATCAAATTTATAATTAAAAAATACTTTTTTATTATAACTTGATTTGATTTTTGATTTGTAATTGAGCCATGTCTTCAATATATTTATATGTTTATTATGATTTGTAGTATTATACCATCTTCAATGATGGGTTCTTAGAAATGAGAATTTGTTATTGACTTAATTATAAATTTTATCATTTAAATTTTATTTTTACAAATTTTATCGCTTAAGTTATTAATTTTTACGTATTTTACCACTGATGGTGAATCTTTTGTACAAAATTAGGTGGTTTTGTAAAACTATATATCAAATTAGGTAGTTTCCAAAATTATTTACTAAAGATAAATAATTTTGACTTTTGACATAGGTTGTAATTATACTGATGTAGAAAAATGACTTTTATATCGCTTATAATCACAAACGATGTAAAAAGTCAATTTTTTACATTGTTTACAACTACAACCAATGTACAAAAATCTAGAAAATATATCTTTTTACATCGTTTTGTTACCAATTTAATGATAAAATGCACAAAAATTAAAATTTGGATGTTAAAATTTGTGAAAGGTTGAAGTTGGATGGTAAAATTCATGGAAAAAAAACTTCAGTGGTAAAATCCATGAAATTATGAAAGTTGGATGATAAAATTTCTAAAAATAAAACTTGAGTGATAAAACTTGCGAAATAATAAAAGTTTGATGGTAAATTTTGAAATTAAGCTTTTGTTCTTATGAATTTCTATCATTAGAGCTTGCTAACATGATTATGAATAAGTTCTTATATAAGAACTAACTTTTTAACATTAAAAAATTATTTTGTTTGTCAAAACCATCCCAAAAATATAAAGATATGGGCCTATTGTGAGAGTCATTAAGTTCTTAAAGATTCTAATAAGTTTTCATTCTAATAATAAAATCATTATGTTATTAGAGTGAAAACTTATTGCACTTCTTAAATCTATATAGCAGTGTAGAGTAACTGAAAGCAAGTTAACTGATGGAAAGTATCTCCATTGCAGAAACTTTATATTTAATCCAAACTTTTGATATTGATTTGTAGTATGAGACGATCTCTAACATTGGGTTCTTAAGCGTTCTTAGCAAGACATAAGAATTTGTTCTTATGATTATCTTGGACTTCTATCATGAATACCAAATTATAGAAAAGCTATAAAAGGTTTAATGTGGAAGCTTATATATGCTAAAACAATTGTTATCACAAGGAAAAAATGAGCACTTAAAACTCACAACAAAATATAGAAAGAAAAAGAGAGATCTTCTGTAAAGACAAATATCACAAGAATGAGGTTGAATTGTGATTTTAGAGGTTTCTTGTTAATTAACAAGGCCCTAAAAAATATCCAAAGTTGAAGAATCATGACTTCATCATAAGCGTATGCGAGCTTTATGGCTTGCTTATCAAGTATAACAACTACTGTTGTCATTGAATCAAAAAAATGGCTACTGCGACCATCGAAATTGGGAAAACGATTATTTGGCTGTCAAAATCGAAAAAACGACTACTGCAGTCGTCGAAATTGAAAATGCTACTATGGTAGTTGTTGAAATCATACAAATGGCTACTGCGGCCATAGAAAAGAAAGAAAGGATGGATACTAATGCCAGCTAAGGAAAAAGTAAAGTGATGGATACTGATGCCATCAAAGGAAAGGGTAAAGTAATGGATACTGATGTCATCATAGAGACAAAAGAAATAGGGGATGATAAGGAGAAATCAAAAGATGTTTTCCAGCAAAAAGGTGAGTTAAACTTGGATTTTATTTATGATAACTCACCTTTAGGCTTTGAAAACCAATGTCCTTAGGATTAAAAAAGATGGAATCTCAAGATCCTTTAGAAGAGATTAACCTAGGGACTAAAGGAAATCGAAAGCCTACTTATGTAAGTAAACTGCTAGATGTTAAGCTTCGAGAAAAAATAATTTCTCTGTTGTCATGGAGGCAAGCACCAAGAAGATTTGCTCCTAATGTCATGGATGCAATCAAAGCAGAGATAGAAAGACCACTGAAGGCCAATTTCATTCGAACTACAAGGTATCCTAACTAGATTTCTAATATAGTTCATGTAATTAAAAAGAAAACAAAAAATGCAAGTGTATATAGATTTTAGAGATTTAAATGCAACAACTCCTAAAGATGAGTACCCTATATCAGTTCCTGCAATGTTAGTTGATTCAACAACAGACAATGAAATTTTAAGTTTATTAAATGGTTATGCAAGATATAATCAAATATATATTGCCAAAAATGATATATCTAAAATTGTTTTTCAATGCTCAAGGGAATTAGGACATATGAATGGATAGTAATGTCATTTGGTTTCATATCAAAGAGAAATGAATCTTATCTTTCATGATTTGATTGAAAAATTCGTGCAAGTCTATATAGAAGATGTTGTGAATTCTAAATCAAAGGACAATCATCTAGGACATTTAAGATTATCATTTGAAAGAATGAGAGAACATTGATTGAAAATGAATCCATTGAAATGTGCTTTCGGTGCTTCTGTAGGTGAATTTTTGGGTTTTGTTATCCATCAAAAGAGAATTGAAGTAGATAAAAATAAGGCGAAAGCCATTTTGGAGACTTTCCCTCCAAAGAATTAGAACAACTTTAGTCATTATTAGGAATTTTCTTAGAAGATTTTCTAATCTATTAGGAAAAACTAAAGCGTTTCACCCTTACTCAGATTGAAAGATGAAGTTGAATTTTGATGAGAAAAGGAACACCAAGAAGTCTTTGATGACATTAGGAGATATCTTGTCAATCCACCAGTTCTAGTGCCTTCTGTGAGAGGAAAAAACTTGAAATTGTATATTTCAACATCAAATTCGACTATTGTAGACATGATGGTGCAAGAAGATTATAACAACATAGAATGTGCTATTTATTATCTAAGACAAATTCTTAATGATGTCGAAATTAGATATAGTGCTATAGAAAAATTGTGTTTGTGCTTATATTACTCTTATACTAAACTCAAGTATTATATAAAGTCTTTCAATGTTCAACTATTGTCTCCTAATAATGTTATGAAATTTATGTTATCTGAATCTATTCTGCATGATAGAATATAAAATGGACCCTTACACTAACATAATTCTCACTATCCTTTGTACCATTGAAAGCTATTAAAGGCCAAATTATGGCAGATTTCTTAGTTGATCATTCAAACGTAGAAATGTTGGAATATTACATAAGAATCAAACCTTGGGTATTGTATTTCAATGGATTGAAACATGCACATAGTGCGGGGATTGGTGTCATTTTAATTTTTCCAAATAATACACCTATGAAGATCCATTTCGAAATACAACTTGTGTGTTCCAACAATGAAGCATAATATGAGGCTTTAATAGTTGGTTTAGAAACATTATTGAATTTAGGTGCAACATACCTTTTAATTAGGGGAGATTCTGAGTTAGTCATCAATCAATTAACTCATAAATTTAAATGCATCAAAAGTAATTTGTTGAAATCCTTTTCATATGCATATAAGTTGTTAACCTGATTTGACGAGGTTGAATTCGAACATGTGTTTCAAGAGAAAAATAAAGAAGCTAACTATTTGGCTCAAATTGCATTTGATTATAAGTTGAGTAAACAAAATTTTGAAACTTTGATAACTATCAAAGATATATTACAAAGTAGAATTTTGAATATAGATGTGTTGATAGCTCATGATTGGAGAAAGCCTTTAGTAGAGTATCTTCAAAATCTTAATTTATCTGTGGATCGAAAAATAAAAAACTGTAAATTATGTTATTCTTAGAGATGAGTTGTATAAAAATAGTATAAATGGAATCTTATTAAAATGTTTGGGAGAATCAAAAGCTTATATAGTTTTGGCTGAAACTTATGAAGGAATTTGTGGTTCTCACCAAGTTTTGGACAAGGTTATATTGGCTAACTATTTTGAAAGATTGCATTAATTATGCAAAATAATGTGAAAAATGACAAAAACATGGTCTCATACAACAAGTTCCAACAAGTGAGTTATATTCAATAACAAAACTTTGGCCTTTTTGAGGATGGGCATTAGATTTAATAAGCCAGATCTATCCACCTTCTTCGAAGAGACATCGATATATCTTGGTTGTAGTAGATTATTTCACCATGTGAGTAGAAGTAATTCCTTTAAAGAATGTTGATCAAAGGAATATAATAAATTTCATAAAACAAAATATTATTTTTTGATTTGGTATCCTTGAGACACTTACAACAGATCAAGGCACCATTTTTACTGGCCAAAAAATGGTTCAATATGTCAATTCTTGAAATATTTAGTTATTAACTTTTACCCTTATTATGCTCAAACAAATGGCCAAGTCATTGCCATAAATAAGATTTTGATAAGCTTAACTTAGAAACACATTGGCCAAAAACATAGGCGTTGGCATGAAAGTTTAAACCAAGTTCTTTGGGCTTATCGAAATTAACCAAAAAGGGCCATTGATGTTACTCCTTTTAAGTTGGTTTATAGTCATGAAACAATTTTACCTAACGAAATAAATTTAAATTCAATTTGAATTCAAAGACAAAATGAAATCCATGTCCAAGACTATTTGGATATGATGTATGACAAGTTGAATGTCTTGGACGAGGAACGTTTAATTGCTCTAGAAAATAATATTTGTCAAAAAGAGAAAGTTGTTAAGCACCATAATAAAAAGGTAAGGAGAAAATATTTTCGAATTGGAGATTTGGTTTGGAAAGTTATATTACCCATGGATAAGAAATCCAAAGTTCTTGGTAAATGGTCACCGAATTGGGATGGACCATATATTATCAAATAAGTCTTCTCAGGGAATGCTTATGTGATTCGGGAAGTAAATACAAATAGTTATATTGGTTTGATAAATGAAAAATACTTAAAAACATATAGACCAATGATAACTGAAATAAACATTCACACAACATAGAAAATTAAAGTGAAAATTATTTGAAAGAAGGTTACATGAATACTCAAAATATAAAGACTACAAAATTTGTTTAAGAATCCACAATTAAGGAGGATTTAGTAGATCGAATAAAATAACTCCTCTTTCGTTTGTTGAAAGCTTCGAGCCACGTGGATAAGGTATTCATTGACTCCTTTCGAGTTAACTTGAGTTGCATGTGCTTCTCGATAAGGCCCTTTAGTTCTTGCACTATGTCTTTAGTCGATAAGGCCCTTTAATTCTTCTCATTGGTCTTTTTGGTTGATTGAAGTTCTTCAAGCTTAAGGTGAGTAGAACAAAGTTCATCTTGAATACCTTCTCGAGCTTTCGGTTTTCTTGATTGGCCCTTGTATTAACATTATATTCTCTTTGTCCTTTTGAAAACCTTCTCGAGCTTGAATTAACTTGTTTCAATCCTGATATATAGAAGACTCTATCTAAGCAATATCAACAATATGTTGACTATGTAATTGATGAGCTTCGAAGGAATTATTGAAGATATTGAGCAAAGATTCTATTTCCTTTTGAATCTCATCAACTACCGAGTCATTAAAATTAAAAACTTCATTTATTGACTATTGAAGTTGAGACTTGTAATCTGGATTAGAAAGAAAGTCTTCAAGAGGTTGATCAAACACCAGTCTTCAAAACTTTGCCACAACTTCATTGAAATGTGTGAATGGTCTGTTATGACTAGATTCAAAAGATTTCGATGACATCGAATCAAAAGACCAAATGTCGATGAAAGCAAAAGGATCAATATCTAATGGATTTGTTTCTCTTGAAGATTTTCTATCTATATCTATAATGGGAGATTCTTCGATAATAGCTACAATCAAATTAAAATAGTTAAACTTCAACGTCAAAATGAATGGAATAGAGTAACAGGGTTCTTTTTTGTCACATACTTTGGTCAGTTGTTGGCTCATTGATTTCGACAACCGGAATGAGGACATAAACATCAACAGGATCTACAAAACCAAGTACTTCTCCTATGGCTGAAATGTGTTGTTCAAATTCATTGTTCAAAAATTGATCAAGAGTTGAATCCACCTCAACTATATTTTCTTCAACCATTGGCTCTGGGGATAACAATGGTTTCGATAGGGAAGACACACTATGTCTTTGAGCATCTTTTTGTTCCACTAGATCTTCTACCATTCCAGCATTGTTTGCATCCATTGTCGAAACTAGTATATTTGAATCTTTTGGAGGGAAATACATGTATTAATTTTTATTTTTGAGATCTAAATTGAACGAATAAAAAACAATTTGAGATCAAAATTCTTACCAATTGTTTCCTTGTTTATGATCTTTGTGCTTGACCTAACGACATGAGTATCTTGATTTTCTTTTTCCTATCGATAGGTAATGAGTTAATCCTATAGTTCTCAATAGAATTTGGTACTAGAAAAGGATTTATAAATGCTTAGAAATTTACCCCGTCATAACTAACTTGAGAAGGATCTTGAGATGATGAAAGATCCACTTTTTTGGCATCCTGCAATGTAGAAAACTAGGATTTATCCTTCAGTATTCCACTCGAAAATATATGTCTCAAGAAATTTTTCTATATCAAGACTGCGTGAATAAATTTTCCTCAAAGTTTCTTGGAATACCTTTTGCTTGGTCTTAGCAGAAGATGTTGGTTTAAAATAAGAACTGATGGACAAGTCTTCATTTGAATCATCTAATCTCTTTGAGGCATTGGTCTTCAAAGGTTGAGAGGTAGTGGATTGGAATAATAGGAAAATTAGTAAGTTATAAGAATCATGGAAACAAATTAAATCAAAATAGAATGATTCGAACCTTTGATGGTTGTTGGAATTTGGGTAGCTTTGGTGGAAGCTTCACTTTGTCGTCAGTCTTGGCTTTGTTAGTTTTATTTGTTCCCTACAAGAAACTTAATTATGTTTATAAAAATTATCGAGAATAAAGCCAAGGTGATTAGAGAACTCAATATACCTTATGTCCTATATTGTTGGAAGAAGGAGTTTTTCTTCTTCGAGAAGATTTCTTCAGGGTTCCTTGATCATCATCATCGTCATCTTCATTATCTCCTTGATGGAGAATTATGATGGGGATAACTTAAAGTTGAAATAAAAAAAAACATTAAAACATTCAGTAAGCATTGTTTCAAGTGCTTTAATATGAAAAAACACAAAATTTATCTACACATTATTGTGGTAAATTTCCCTTTGGATAGTGAAGGTAATCTCCAAGGTAAATTTTAGCAAAGGTCGTTTTCCAAGAAGAAAGACCATTTTCAAGTTTATACATAGCTAAAAATAGTAATAGTTCTCAAACCCAAGGAGGATTTCGAAGGCATTTACTTAGACCAAAACAGGCTTTTGGGAAAAAAGGAAGGCTTTTTGGCAATATCGAGAAAAATTAGTGTTTCCTTTCGAGTTAATGACTCTACTATTGGCTCTTTTTTTCTCCATTTTTTCTTTAAGGGAAAACATAGTTTCTTGAAAAGTAGTTATGGGGCAACTTGAATGATAACAAATATGATATAAATTTTTTAAGTGAGTAATTTTGACAGATAATTCATGTTTACCTTTACTACTCTTGCTGGTGTCATGCATAGAACCACGAGATTTGATTAGTTTCTCTAAGCAAGTCGTGATAGAAATAGGTCTCTTAGAATAATATTTAGTCCACCACGAGTGAAAATCTTGTGTGCTTAAGAAATAATCTCGAAAGAGGATAGTTGGAATTGCAACTTCACTTTGGGGACGCCATATTTGATAACTTTAGGAATTAATGACTCTTATCTCGAGATCTGATAAGGTCTAATCCTTTTTCGATATATTGGCACTGGAGGAAGTTGGCATAGACCAAATTGTATTGCCAAAATTTGAGGCTGGTAAGGATAAAAGCTAACATCTTTTGAAGTAGTCCTAGCAAAGATAATGTCCCAAGTAAGGAAATTACTCCAAATTTTGACTAATTCGGCTTGCTGACTAGGAGTCTCACCAGGGAATCTGCAGTTTAACAATTCCGGACCTGTTCGAGTGGTAGTAAAAAATGGTGCTAAAGTTTTATCAAAGTTGTTGAATGCGAGAAAATCTTTGATATACTTGGTGTAACATGCATAAGTGCAAAATTCTCTGCTAGGAGTCAAATATGTCAATCTAGCTCCTTCGATTTTAAGATCGAAATGGTTTGGAATATGCATTTCGGGAGTTATGTGATTGGTTAAAATGACATTTGACCATAATTTCCCAATCCATAAAGGCCCAACAATGTGCTTCATTTTCCTTGGAGTATCCATGATCTCAACAGCTTCGTTCATTACTTTATAGACCAAAACTAGTAAAAAATTTCCAAGGCAAATATCTTCTCTGGAACGAAGAGTTGGGCTAAACTATAGCTAACATCAGAATCTGAAGAGAGAGAGTACAGAGAAGATGCAAAGACACCCAATACATTAAAAATTCTATATCTTCATTTGAAATCTCTTCAGTGTCTCTTGCATTTTTCTCAATGAAAGCACCATAGGCCTTAACATTGAAGTCTATTTCTATATTGTTCCTTTCCATTTGGTCTTCCAATACCTTCTTGCATCCTTCTTCATGACCTGCGAAGTAATACATAGGTTTCCCACACCTTCTTGCATTCTTCTTCATGACCTGAAATCAAGATCAACTCAAGACCTTTGTTAGATATCTCCATTGACACTATGGGAGTTTGCAGTGGTGTGCTCCTCTTAGTATTAGCATAAGTGTCTTAAGGGTGTTACATTGAGAAGAAGCCAGCATTGATGAGAACATAAAGAAGTACAAAGAAGATTGCTCAAGAGAGAGGAGAACCAAACCTCGTGGATTAGGGATTGCAAAGAAGTAATGGAAATATAACTGAGACATTTAGTTTATATATATGGTTCCAAAGGTAAAATAAAATTCAAATATTTCAAATGTGATCTTAATGTGACACATTAATAGGGTAGGCAGTTATAACCATAAAAGGGATGGTCATACTCATATTGGTTAGCGAGAAAATTGGCACCATGATTAGATTATGTTCCCAACATATTTAATGAGGTTTAGAGCATTGATTAAGTAAGATATTAAAGCAATAGCTAAATGTTTGCTACAAAAATACTGCATTCTTGAAAGATGGTACTCGAATACACTATTTTTGGGAGGCATCTGTTACCTATGTTATGTAAAATTTGACTAAATTATGGACTTATGCTTCGATGAACTTGTTTCAAGGGGAGTAGAAGAGTCCATTCAAAGCAATCAAAATATGGTCTAAAATTTGAGATGAGTGCACCATCGAGAAGAGAATTATTTTGATCAGAAGTGACGGTTCAAATAACTTCTTTAAAACACGTGGGATTGGAAAGCATTTAGAAATGAGATATTTTTCGATAATCAAAGTGTCAATTGATGTGGTTATGAAGAAGTTATACAAAGATGTTTAATAGCATTAGATTTATGTATTTAGGAATATCATTGTACTTGTGTTGAAATCATATTATTCGATCGTTAGGATTAGAAGTTTATAAATAAAACTATCAAATGCCAATTTTTTGGAGTTTGAAACACTATCACTTAATTCCTCAAACACCAACAATACCTACCATCAAAATTGGCTACAGGTTCAACAAGTCATTGTGTATGTATTCAATTCCCATCTTTTATGAATTCATGTCTTTTTACTTTAGTGCATCTTTCTAAACCGTATACTCTTTTCAATCTTCATTTCTTCTCAAAAGATTTACTTTTCCAACCTCGATTTCTTATTACTTATAGAATCACTATTGAAATCGAAGTTATTTTAAAAGTAACTTGTAAATTGAAAACACTATTATCAAATTTACTTAAAAATCGTCTTATAGATAATTATATGGTATTACTATAATAAAAATGGATGTCTTTATCGAAAATATTATTATCATATGCATTACTTATTAGAAAATTCTTTGATAAGTTGAAAACTATGAACTTGCTTGTTTGATTAAGAAAAACTCACAATCGAGAATGAATTCTATGCTCATCTTTAAACATTTATTTTTAATAGAATCATTTAGTGAAAATTACTTTGTTGATTTGAAAATATATTCTTTTCAAGGAGTAAATACAATTTTCATAGTTACACAAAGACTCAATCTATAATGTTTCTTACTTTAATTATTTTTAGATTAAAAATACCCCGAATTAAAAGAAGAAAGAGAATGTATTGATAAATCACTATAAAAATAAGAAGTATTAATGATAAGGATAACTTTGAAAAAATTATAAATTTAAGATAAATTTATTGTTATTAACCTTAATCTTGATGAATTAGGTAATTGATCTTTTACACACACATAAGAATCTTTAAATCCACCCAAAAAAATGCAAACCATAGAAAAAATTATGCTCATTGGATTGGTTTGGTTTTGTATTTTTCAGACCACACAGTTCCGTTTGGCATGGGAAAACCAAACTATACCACACTCCGAACACCCTTAAAAATTATTATTGCCATTAGTGTTTTGTTGTTGGATATTTTTTAAGTTTTCATTATTGGAAACAAATATTATGAATGTTATTTTACTATTTTTTTAGTTCACTTGTTGAAATTTGGAAATTAGTATTATATTTTATTTTTATTTTTTAATTTGAATGATTTATTATTTAAGTTGAAAGATTATTTTTAAATTAAATAAATATTATTCAACTTGAAAATAATTATTGTTTTACTTTTAAATTCAATTGTTATCTATTTATATAGTTGGTTGTTGAATTAATTATTATTCAAATTTTATTTAATTAATAACATTTTTTCAAAAAAATATTTTTAATACTTATTAACAAAAAGCGAATCATAAAAACTTAATTTAATTTGATTCAAATTTTATACATAATTTTAACCGAAGGATATGAGAAGTAGCATGCAATAATATGTGCAGTAACAACAAGTTTCGGGGGAAGAGAAGGATGGGTTCAGCGTGAAGCCAATGAGAGACAAGAAGGTGTCAAGCATTGCCGAAAGGCTATTAAACACGTGTATGTTGTTTTTCAACCGAACGTGACTTACTATTTAATGATGTGGACTGAAGAAGGAGGGACATGATGACAACTTAATTTTTATTTTTTTAAGTATAAAGTTTGTTATAAATTTTAGAATTAGAATAAACTATACTAATTAATTATTCTTGAAGTTATCTGAAACTATACAAAATCTTCACAGTTTTTCACATTTAGAGTAACCTGGCTTGTAAGGTGAGTAAGTGTAATGTATAAAAGAGTATTATTGTACATTTTTCAAACAATTGAATAAAGAGTTACTGTGCGAGTAAAAAGTAAAAATAATTTGCATAATTTCAAGAAATCCTTGGATAATTAGTGTAGTTTATTTTAAAATTTACGGTGTATCAAGTTTAAAAAAATAGAAAAGAAAGCAAAGAGAAAAAAAAAGGAGAAATGAAAAGGAATAAAAAATATAAGATTATGTAAGTAAAAAAATATAAAATAATATAAATATTTTAAGGTAAAATATGTTTTTGTTTTCTCTAAAATTTGAAGCACTTGTTTTTAGTTCCTTTAAAGATTTTCTTCCATTTTTAAGTTTTTCTAAATTTGAAATGAATCAGGTCCACAAAATAATTTAAATAATACTTTATATAAGAATGAAAAACTGATATTTCAAAATTAGAAAAACTAAAAACAGACTCAAAAATTTTGAAAGACTAAAAATAAACTTCTCAAATTTTAAAGAGACTGAAACATATTTTACTCATATTTTTTAAAAAATATAAAAATATAATTAATAGAAATTTATTTTATATACATTTAAAAACTCTCATTGTTTCGCTTCTGTTCAAATGGAAAGGAAAGCACGCCGTGAAAAATCCAATGGTATTTTTCTTCCACCCATAATCATTCCTACCTCTCTTTACTTTTCAAACAAACATCATTAGAAAACATAAGATAATAAACTCAAATTTCTATTTTAGTCCAGATTTTAGTATTAGTAATATACAGTGATAGGATGTTTAAATCTAAATTGATCTTAAATAAAAATTGAAAATTGAAAATCACTAAAAAACTGATCCTTGAATCAAAATGATTTTTTTATGACTTTTTTTTTTTTTTTATCAAAATGATCCATTTGATTTTGTTTGCTATTTATATTTTTTAAACTGAATTAAATCATAATATTTATATTATTTTAGAGTTGTGTATTTTATATATATTATTTAATTTTTATAATATTATGTATATAAAATTCATATAATGTATAACAATTTTTTGTCAGACAATTTTTTTAAGATATATTTGATTCAAAAAATAGATGAAATTTTAAAAAATGATTATTATAAAATATTTATCATATTAATAAATTTTATAAATTGTTATTAAAAAAATTTAAAATGTAATTGAACTTAAAAATAAAAATCTATATAAATTTTAATAAAATTGTTATAAATCAATACCATGATAAATTATTGCTTTTATTCTTTTTCTTCCTCCTAAATGAAGTTTATTTATACAAGTGGGTATAACAAATATTCCAATAATAATAGAAAATAGACTAACAATAAACAAAATGCTAACAACCGGTTTAAATTTAAACCACTTGTATTTCTATATAAAATAATAATATTTTAAATTCAAAAACTTCTTTTCAACACTCCCCTTCAATTTAGTGCATAAATATATGCCCAAATTGTTAATTGCTTCTTCAAACACTCATCTAACAACAGTAGGTTCAGTAGGTGTTTTAGGATAGTCCACAACTGCTTCAGTTATATGAGGTAGAAAGAGAAACGAGATAGAGAAGAGATTCAAAACAATCACATGTTCAAGTCAATAGACTTCAAGGCTGGTCTGTGAAGGATTCAAAACAGTGCAACGAACTTCACATCAATGACCTTCAAATGGAATACGTGCATGGAAAATTGAGATACGGGAAGGGATTCAGAACAATCACATGTTTAGTTTAATAGACTTCAGGGTTGGTCTGTGAAGGATTCATAACAGTGCAACGAGCTTCACATTAATAACCTTCAAATGGAATACGTGCATGGAGAATTGCTCCAGCAAATCAAGAGTCCAAAGCAAGCATCAAAGACCAAATTAAGAAAATCAAAGCTTAACCACCAAGTAAAGGCAACAACAAGACCACTTGGCAGAAGCTCAAATCATCAAAGCTTAATCATCAAGAGTAGAAGCTAAACAATACTTAACCACTCAAGATAGAAGTAACCAATACTTAACCATCTATGACAGAAGCTAAAACAGTACTTAACCACTATGGATAGAAGCAAACAAAGGAACAATGCTTAACCACCACACATGGTAGAAGTTACAATCATCAAAACAAGCCTAAAAAGCTAAAACCAATAAGTCAAAATAGGCCAAATATCAATGAAACATTGAGTTGCATAGTAGAAAACCCAATGACAACAACAAAGCGAGGATTGCATGTCTCGTGGAACTGAACTAACAGAGGAATCACGATCTCGAATAGTAGTGAAGGAAAAACCTAAATCATGAGAACAAACCAAGAAGCACAATCAAGGACGAAATTGCAAATAAAAAATAGGATCATGAACAGAGACAACCAGATGCAGAAACCACGAACAAGAAAAATTGATTCAAACTGGGATCGAAGATAGGAAGGTTATGCGAGGCAAATATGAAGTTCATGATAATAATAATCATAATTTGTAGAGGATTCGGAGAAGGTGAATGTTAAGGAGGAGGTAGATGGTTGGATATTTCAGAATCAGAATGTTTGGGAATGTGAAGAAGAAAACTAAGAGATTCTTATGGCAACAGAAGATAATTTTTTTTCATGAAGGATAAGTTAGGACCAAAGGGGATAGTTTGTGTCATCAAGGATGATGGTGATGGAGAGGGAGGAAGTATCTTGTTGAAGGATGAAGGTTTGTGGGGAAGGAGAAAGTCCATGAGGAGGGTGGGTGTTTTATTGGTATTTTCGTGGTCTGGGTTTTCAGAATTGGGGTTGGCCATTTGAAATGGGAATTAAGGATTTTAGAAAGAAAAAAAATTCTAAGAAAGATATGAGAGAGAGGACGTTCAGAAGAAAGAGAAAAAACTAATTTGAAAAAACAAAGGATGTGTGACTTTGTTTCAGAAAAAAAGAAAGAAAGATCAGACCACATTTATGATACCATGTTAAAAATCAACACCATGATAAATCACTACTTTCATTCTTTTTCTTCCTTCTAAATGAGGCTTATTTATATATGTGGATATAACAAATATTCCACTATAATAGGAAACAAACTAAAAATAAACAGTATGCTAACAACCAGTTTAAATTTAAATCACTTATATTTCTATCTAAAATAACAATATTTTAAATTCAAAAACTTCCTTTCAACAAAAATAATATTTTAATAAAAATCTAATCAAACTAATGCTTTGATTTGATTTGAATAAACTTTTTATAAATAAATATATATAAAAAAAACAAATGGAGTCGAACCACAAACACCTCCAAGTATTTATCAAAAGTGGTTATCAAAATAGAAACAGAACACTACTCAGATCACATAGATGAGCCATCAACATGAATGTTTTGCATGTCTACATTGATATCCAGAACATTCTATTATCAGGCAGAACATAAGATATGTTGATTTCCTAAATGGCACTCTCTATACAGGCAGAACCCTAAATTCGTTGTTTTCCGTGTTCTGCTAACCGAAAACAAGCTGTCTGCCAATGCCTTGGTAAGATACAAATTACTATACATTAAAAGGATTTTACTCATTTATAAATACTATCAATGTATATATTTCTAACAACACTTATTCTTTATTTCAGGATGTTCCAAGCACAATGTATTACTTTCTACAGGACACAGGATTCACACATCTTAATTTTGAAGGAACCACACAGTGCAAGATTGTCTATAACCATTGGAGAAAAAACACTAAAATTGGATGTGACTGGAAACAGTTTGCAAAGGATAATAATCTAAAAGCTAACTTGGAGTTCATCATGGAGTTCCTCCACCCAACAAACAACATAGTCATCTGGTTTTTGCATTGATAGCAAATATAAGAAGTCTTTTTTCCCACAAGTAACCATGAACATTGGTTTGCCAGTTAAACACATCTTATGTATTAATTCTACAATAACTAATCTCTATATTTAAACATTTCAATATTTGCTTATATTTATTTTGCTTGCACAAAATGCTATTTAAATCCTAAACATACATCTTAATCAATTTGAATTGTGATTAACATGTTAATAATTAAAAATTTATATTTTAAACATCCATCCAAATGCAAAACTTAAATATCATAAACGATTTAAAAAAAAATGTAACGTAGGAAAGCGACCCGCGCACTGTGAAAAAACTAGTTTTACCAAAAATAGAAGCTGATTTTTCGGGAATTGCAGGGCAGGGAAAGTTGGAGGCGCGTGGGCGTGAATATATGGACATGTGCAATGATAGCGGCAGCACCGTGGCTGGGTGAAGAAGCACCACGTGTCTAGGGCACACTGGGGTTGCTGATTGGCCAATTTTTGAATATGGAGTGGGTCCCTTCCAGAAAGTGGCGTATCTCCAACCCCTATTTTGTGCCATTCTCATTGGTTCCGCGGCTAAAGCAATGCCCAATGAGCTTCAACATCGTGTCATGCACTTATCGGAACGCAGAGGGTACGTGGCCTCTTGCCAGGGAACAGCGTACCACAATTTTCGAATTTCGAACATCCATTTCTGCCATTACTTTTTCTTTTTTTACCCATTTATATTTCCTCTGTTTGACATAGACAAGAGAAACAGAGTAATTGTGGATTTTAATACATAAAAAATTAAGAAGAAATATTTTAATTAAAATAAAATAAAAAGAATGTGAGATTTACGTTATTTTTTTTAAAAAATATCTTAAATTATTTTTTTATTCAATCAAATTTTTTCTTTAGATAAATGAGAAATAAAGTCATTTAATTCAAAAGAAATAGAAAAGAGAGATAGAGAAATGTGTATAAATAAGTAGAAGATAATACAGGCGAACGAGAACTCATCATTTTTAAACTTATTTTCATTTTATTTATCCTTCACCAAACATTCAAAATTATTTTCATCATTCCTATATTATTTTCATATGTTAAACTAAAGAAAGCCTAAGTCGTGTGAATAAAAAAATTATAATTACTCATTACTCACTAATGATAATGAATCAAATTCTTGCAAATATTAATTATTGGTATTAAAGTTAATAATATTTCATATTAATAATATGATAAAAATGGATAATCCCAATATAAGGTGTATGATTATTGGTTGAAAAGTCATTGTACATGTCATGTGACAAAATATAGAATGTACTTATTTTGTGTGTTTATTTCAGCTATCGTTAGAATTTATTTATTTATAATGGCATACGAAACTCATACTAAGTATTTGCATTTATTTCTATTAATTAAGAAATGAGATCGAATAGAGATGAGTTTTCATATATAATCAGCTAAATTTATTTTTATGATTAATTAGAAATTATATTATATATTATTTTTAAAATAATTATTAAAATGTTTATTTTAATATAATATATTTTGTAAATAAATAGATATAATTAAAAGTTCTTAATTTTAATTAACTAATAAGTATTAATATAATGCACGGAGTATTTTTAAATAAGATTTAAAAATATAAATTAAAATTAAAATTATAAGAAAAATATATACACCTAATTTAAATAGATAACTAAAAGTAGTTTATATTTTTTTATTATTAATTAATTAGAAACTATCTTATATATTATTTTTAAAATATTTTAAAATATTTTATTTTAATATAATAGATTTTGTAAATAAATAGGTATAAGATTTAAATATTAACATAATGTACGGATTATTTTATATAAGATTTAAAAATATAAAATAAAAACGTTTAAAATTATAAGGAAAATATATACACCTAGTTTAAATAGATAACTAATGTTTATATTTGTGAAGAAATTTTTTTATAAAGAATGAAAGTAAGTAATTTCAGATTTATTCTTTGTATATTTTTTTCTTCTTTTTTATAAACTAAAAATTTTATCGTGCATGTGCTACGTTGGTGAGAAAAAGAAAAGCGATTTAATAATCGCCATTCAAATCAAGAACATTCAAGTTCAGTTTTGTTTTGATTTTCGTATAATAATTTATTTTAATCTCATTTGGGGTAATGATGTTGGAACCCTCAACTCGACAATGAAGTATGCCTAACTCTTTTAGTAATACTAGTACACTGCCATCGAATTATTTAATAGAAAGGTACATTGGGATAACAAAAACTAGTCACTTTCTAGATGATTTGAACCATAAACCATATACATACACGTCTCAAAATTCTGAAGTATCACTGGATGACTATGCTTATGTAGCAGCAGCCTCTTCAATATTCAAACATTGAATTTCAGTTTCTAAATGCCCAATTATTTTACTAGCAAGCTAGTTGCAGGTCGCAGGTCACAACCTTTGATAGGTTTATGGCTCAATTAATTTAAAAGTGTAAATTTATAGGTACCAACAACAATGGAAAAAAAAGATTTACAGAAAATAAAATTAAAAAACCTTAAACTTACAAACACTAAAAGTAAAAAAAAAAATTATTGGGATCATTTTTTTTTATAAAAAATATAAACTTACGAAAAAATATATTTTAAGCAAAAAAAAAAAAAAACCGGATCATTTGCGTGCTCCACATGTCGTTGGCATTAGTCAAATGCTATGTCCATCCCCCTCTATACCTAATAGTCTAATACCTATATTTATATAAGACTCCACAATAATTAAATGTCTTCCTAAGTTATGGCTGTCCTTGGATTTAATTATTATATGATTCTTCCTTCTTTATTAAGTCACATATGTGGAATGGCTGTTTTTAGTTTTTCTTTTATTTTTTATGTTGGCATTGTTGGTTAAGTTCCACCATATTGTAGTGAAACACATTCAATATTTAGTATTTTTTAAGTAATATCTAGTATTTGATAATATGTTTTTTTTATATATTTGTGAAAAATTCATAATTTTTATACTATTTACTAAAATATTAGAAACAAAATGACATATAAAATTTATTTTTATTTTAATATTTTTTATGTAAAGACTGTATCTAGCAAAATCTCATAACAAAAAAAAAAAAAACATTCTAATTATGCTGACACCCCTTCTTTAACCCATCATTGGACATCTAGCCACAATATTATTAAAAAATAAATGAAATAGAAAGAACAAGAGACCTTGAGGGAACTAGACCAAAACCCAAACAAGAATCCCACCATGGAATAGAATACCATGTCAAGTCATTGTATTGCTAATACCGTAGTTAGCTAAACTATCAGCACACTGATTATTTTTCCTCTAAATATGAGAAGATTGAAATTTCATGGAAAAACATAATCTAAGACAACCCTTCCACTTGTTTCTATGTTCCCAAGGGACAAATATGTATTTTACAAATAATTATAAAAATATCACATTATTCTCATTTTAAAAATTTATATATATAGGAAATGGTGAAATCAATTTTTTTATCATTTCATTTATAAATTCTTAAAAATAAAAAAGTAATAGAAGAAAGTTGTATGATATATTTATTATTACTATTTTAAACTTCTTGTTATCATATAATGGTGTGTTTGATACAAGTACAATACTGTACATGGAGAACAACACAAGACAAGCACATGACAACATAACAACTTTTTATGTTGTGCATTGTTTGATAAACAAGCACTACTACAGCAGCCACTTTTAACGTCGTCTCATCTAAGTTGGTTGTAAGAAAGCCAATGTTATAGCAAGGTCAATGGCAATTTCGTAATTAATTGAATTGTGTTTGATTATCAATGTCGGTTTTTACGTGACCGTCGTTGTAACTACTTCTACGAAGTCAGTTTTCATAATAACCGACTTAGAATATTTATAAAAATTTAAAAAAAGATTAAATTGTTTTAACGATCAACGTCAATTTTTCCATGACCGTTGTTGTATTTTGCCTTTTCAAAGTCGGTTTTCTTAATAACCGATTTTGATTGTTTATAACAATTTTTAAATTAAAATTAAACAATTATAACTCCCCCATCTTTCCCCCCGGATGCACTAAGCTAAAAGCCTTTCCTCCACCTCAAGCAAGTTCGGGTTCACCACCAAAGGCATTGTTTCCCTTGGACACCACACTTGAACAAAAATTACAACTCCATTGCATCCTCAAAGGTAAGTTTTAAGTTTAGCAAGATATTGCGGATTTATTCCTTCATAACTTCCCTCATTGTTGTTGTTTGAGGTTACATGCAGAGCTGCTTCGAAGACAGTAGGTTGGCCACCGCGACCACGAAAATCAAGATCACTGGCGACTGGTTCCGCCATATAGTCCGCCGCAAGTGAAGGTCGAACAGGTCAGGGAGCTAGGGTTCAACTTGATTCGAACTCCAGTTGGAGTCAGACGTTGTTCATTTTTAGGTATTAATATGCATTTGTAATGGAATCAAAAGTTAGGTTTATAATGTATGTTGATTGTTGACCGAACCTCCTTATATTTGATTTCAAAAAGCTGGGTACTTTAAGTGGAGCCACTTTTGGTTGGACACTGATTCTATGCTTGTAGTGCATGCTCGAAAGAGATCCCTTGAAGTAGCTTTGATGTGTTTATACTTGTTCCATGCATTGATTCCTGCATACAACGTTTACAGACTTGTTTTGCATCTTTGATGTGTGAATCATAATATGAGGATCAACTTTGTATGTCCTTTCCTGGAAATCTGTCAAAACTTTGAGGTTCTTCATACCTCAGACAGTCGTATTTATACTTGATACTACAAAGTTTATATCCTTGTATTCTTTACCTCCAGGAACTTGCAGGGCTGATTAAACTGTCAACATACTCCAACTTTAGTCTATTTGAATGTCGTAAAGTTGTTACTGGCTCCAAAGCACCTGATCTTGGGAATGGCATGTCTTTTTTTATCTCCCGTTGGTTTTGTTATATTATAATGAAGCTGTAGTTTATTGTTTGACAGCTCCTTTTATTGTTACTCAGATGAGTACACTAGGTTAGATGAAAACAAATATATTGGGTATCTCCTGGTAGAATTGAAAGCCGCAAAGGATCGAATTAAAGGACAAATCTTGCACTGTAAACTGATATTGAAGAAACCTTTGGATCTTGAGTCAGATGAAGGTGTGACAGAGCCTATGTTTGTGCAATTATGTTATGTACAGGTATGCCTTTTAATTATGAAACCTTACATATGATGACAAGTATATCTAGTTAATGCACAAAGCTGCAATTACAAGCTTTTTATAGATTTCTGTTTTGAACCTTAGGGAAAACATAGCAAAAACTATTAAAATATTATAGTAAGGAAAGTTGTATTATCTTTGATTTCAATGGCTCTAAACTGCTGGAGGACGCACGCTTCTTCTGCTGGTCTTGGCTAGCTAATTTGGAGAAAGGATCCGTGATCCCTTTCTACCATTGGTCTAGCCATATTAGAGAAGGTTTTTTGTTTTGATAGGGGGGCCTTATGTATGGTTTGGATTGGATGTATGTATGTATTTTGGTGGCTTTTTGGCATCTTTCAGCTGTAGGCAGTGGGTTGCAGGGGAGTTTGTCATGTATTTTTCCTACTGTCCTAGCTTCAGCTAGAACTCAATTGGCTTTCTCTTTTGTGATTTAAGCCACCTTAGTTTTGGTTTTGGTTTTGCTTGTTTGTATTTTGCAGTACTTCTTGTACTGTGTCCTATTCTTATATATATATATTATCTTTGCTGATAAAAAAAAATCTTTGATTTCAGACCAGGAGTAAAAGCAATGATTGTGAAAGTAGCACATGATTGTTCCCCCTGTTGATATAGAAGCCTGTGGGTCAAACTTCAGAGCATAAATATTGCTGCAGGACTTATTAAAGGTATAAGAACTCTCGTCTTATTGGTTTTTATATGCAATTCACTGTTGGAAGTGAATCATCCATGGCCAGTGTTATTTCAATTTAAAATTATATTGAGTCAAATTATATGAGAGTAACACTAGCTAGTCTTTCACTTACAAGGTTGACCCCGGATGGGAATTTTAGTGTACTAGGGAGTTATTCAAACAGGCAAGAACTAAACTGCGGTTAAGCTCAGCTTATCAACTGAGGTGACTTCAGATGTGTGTAGCATTAAACACATATGTGCCGCATTGCCACTTAGAATATTAATAGAAGACTCTTGGGTTTTCTAATGCGCCACATGTAGTATCAAAAGTGCTCTGTATCCTAATACACAACTAAAAAAAAAAGAGTTATGTGGACAAATTAAAATCTAAACAAAAATACACTTACCATACTACCCTTAGCTCCAGAGGTAGTCATAAGAGAAATACAATTTTTTCCTGAAGGTTTCAATATTCCTTCAGATAGTAGCTCCTTTAATATCCCTAAGCTTGTTCTTGAGTTAATATTGGTTGTCATCTTCCTATCCAATGTTAAGGCTGCTTCTCCATTACCGCGTATTTTTTTTTATCAATATGGAATTGCAATGTGACTGGATCTGAAATGAAAAATATATTAGAACATCACAATTTTACACAGAAAAAACCAATTAGTAGTAAGGATATGCCAAGTACTCCAAAAAAAGATAACCATGAACCATCATTTTTCATGAAGTCTGTAAGAGCACAAGTTTTTCTTTCCATTATGAGTATTGCATGAGCATGTGCATATGCCAACCTATATTGTCACTATTCTTTATTCCAATGAATTCACGATGAACACTGTCACCAATTATCTCACAACTTTCGAGTTGATTCAATCTTTCAACATCCTTTCCTTCTGTTAACATAAGATCATCTAGTCCACATGTAAACCCTTGCATGTGTTAACATAACATTCTTACCTATTTTGGGGGTTCCATATTCATCCTCGCTATGGCCCTTTAATGCATGCTTTCCATGTATTAGGTTGCCATAGCTTTGGTTGTGTATCATGGACTTTTTGCTTTACATACTTGTACTTACCCTTATCTTTATTAATATAATTCTTTATCTTTGCCGATAAAAAAAAAATGAACTGAGGTGACTAATTTAACTCATGAAACTTAACATGCTGTGTCATGTTGACCCTCGCCAATGGGTTAAGTGGGTTTTCTTGGGCTGAATTTTAGTTTACACTAGTTATAATACTTCAAGGCAAATGTCACATTCAAGGCTGTGACCAGTGGCTTATAAATGAGTTTCGAACAAAACTTAAATACAATTCTCTATATGTTGGCATAATCCTTTAATACATACCTATGTTAAGAAAGTTAGTGAAATGAAATTCTAGTTCTGATTTGAAGAAAAAAATAGCAAGACATAACAAACTGTCTCTAACTTTTGTCCATTGGTTGACCCTCATAAGAAGCTTTTTGAATGAAGCAATAGAGGTATTCTTGGGGAAGGGTTGAAGCATTTTGTTCAATACAAAATCTCCATTGTTATTTTCAGTTATTTCTGTTATCTTTTGGACAGAGGTAAGTTTCCCCACCCTTCAGATCATAAATTTAGGGACTTAACAAAGTATATTACTTGGAGTTAGGGTATGAAGGATAGGGGTGCCAGAATATTTTTTTACATCACAAAAAATTTATTAAAAAACTGGGGGTGACCATGGGACCAGTGGCCCACCCTGTTCCCTCTGCTGCTGGCAGATACCTTCAATGCAGTCCATCCACAAATTTGTTAATACTAGCAGTGAATTTCTGAAGCTACCACAAATTTGTCTAACAGAGGGTGGCTATTCCAAGCAGCCACCCTGATTCTGGAATGTTACCTTGTAGCTTGTTATTGGTCAAATATAGATGCTCCATGGGAAATGATGCCACTGAACTCATTAGCCCTTCAAATTGATTAAATGATAGATACAAATTTACTAAAGATGGTAAACATAAACACCACGAAGGGGATTGTCCCATTCATTAAATTATTATTTAAGTACAAGTCAGTTAGTTTTGACAATCCTGTTATTTTATTAGGCAGAGGACCCTTTAATTTGTTATAAGAACAATCCAAGGGAGAAAGTTGAGTCAGGTCAAACAATGAAGATGGGATTTGTCCTTCTAAATTGTTATAACTAAGATCGAGAGATTCCAGTATGTTTAGTCCACTAAATACATCGGGGATTTGACCTCTTACCATGTATCGTGAAAAATCCAAGTGAACGAGTTGTTAAAGTTGTGAAAGTGATGAAGGGATCAGACCACTGAGTTGATTTGATGAAAGGTCCAAGTAAGTGAGAAGATTTGAAAGTGAGGATGGGATGAAACCATTGAGTTGATTGCCTAAAATATCCAAGTGAATGAGATATTGAAGGTTTGAAAGTGATGATGGTAGCTCACCTCCTATATTATTAAGGCTCAAATCTAATTCTTGAAGTTTGTTTGACTGATGGAAGACATTTGAGATTTGGCCATAGAGATTATTATCTTTTAGTTTCAAGGAAGTTATATGTGGAAGGGCTATAAGTGAGGAAGGGATTGAACAGTTGAGGTTGTTCCCTGAGAGACTCAAGTAAGTAAGATATGAGACGTTAGAGAAAAAAATGAGGAAATGGCCCCAAATTTTTGACATCCTGAAAGGTCCAGGATATTTACACAAGTTCTACAACTCAATGTTGGAAGATGTCATCCAAGGTTGAAATTATTTGTTAAATATATCTTTTGAAGATTTTGTAAACAAATAAGGTCACTCCCCTCTTTCCTTCTCCTCTTGTGGAAAATGAAAATTTTGTATAGTTTACCAAAACTATGCAAAAAGAAAAAGAAAAACAAAATTCTTGCAGCCTAGTTTCATTGCTGTGGTTATTTCCTCCTGAGTTAGGAAGAAGTCCTTCTAGCTGATTTGCCACTTAGAAAGAGGCATTCCATAGGGCTTTCTCACCTTCTCCACATCTGTTGTGAACCTCTTTGATTCTTTCAGCAGACCTGTAAATTCCACTGCACGTCCAATAAAATGAAGCAACACAAACGTTGCCTGCTTGTGCTTTCCATTCACAATCTGCAAGCATGACCAACTCAAGAATTTCAAAATGTTGACCATTACTAATAACCAAACAAACCAAATAAATAATTATGTGATAATATAAAAGCTAAACTATTCACTTCATCCCTATACTTGTTCTAATTTAACTTTCATTCTTTTTGGGAAAAATAGTTTTAGTCCCCACATATAGATAAAAGGTTAGTTTTAGTTTATTGGTGCTAATACTAGATAAACCTTTCTTATCATGCTTTGCTTACGATTATTGACCACCTATTTTGTTTCCAGGTACAAGTAACTGACGTTGTTAGTTGGGAACTTACTCAGTGGTTGAAGGCCACATTCTGTGTGGAGGCCATCACGTTTGTTGATTCGATATCGTTGCCATCACCAAAATTGCTTTTATTGTTTGTTCCCACTATAGGAGGTATGTGTCAGTTTGGTACACTTATGAGACGTATGACACTTACATCAAAAACTCATTGTTATACATTGTTTTAAAGTTATATGCATTTTTAGTGAACCTTAGTGTCCCGTTCGACCTTCAATACAATGATGAATACGGATACTTTGGATTAATCATTGTATTTGACCTTGAATTGTCCGTTTGGACAGTTTGTGAATGTTATATTTTTTTTACCTAATTCATGCGTCGAATATAAGTATGGTTTGTTTATTTTGAAGAAATTTTGGATTAATGCGTGTTCCTTTTATCTCTGGGTGCACATTTGACATGTTGTGACTTAATGTCACTAGTTTCACTTCGTGTACTTGGAGATGGAGGCGAAATGCTGCAAAAATTGTGTCAAATTAAACAACCCATGTACTTGTCGTCGACAAATAAATTAGGTAAAAAAAATTGAATGTTTTTGAATGGGATAGGGCCACACCTGTAATGAATTCATTGGAATATGTTTAAGCATGTTTGATAACGTTGTTAGTATCAAAAAAGACTAAACATGGATCGCAGTTGGATGGAAAAATCACGTATAATTGAGGAGTATGAGAATGAGGTTGAATTCTTCTTGCAATTTGCTGAAATTAATGCACCATCTTTGGGTGGCAAGTACTTCTGCCCTTGTGTTAAATGTGGAAATGGATGTTGATAGTCATTGGATGAGATAAGGTCACATCTTATATGTCATGGCATAATCCAAAGTTATACTACATGGATATGGCATGGAGAAGTGTCACACACGCCATCAATGTCTGAACCTGTATTTGGTGAGGAGGTGTTTGGGTGTCGGTTGGAAGAAATGATTCGTGATATTGGCCAAGAGGGTTTTCATCAAGCACATGCACCTTACTATGACCAATTACAAAGTGATTCAAATAAGCCATTGTATGCGGGGTGCACAACATTCACAAGGATGTCAGCGGTGTTAGCTTTGGTGAACTTGAAGGCCAGATATGGGTGGAGTGACAAAAGCTTCACCGCGTTGCTAGCATTGTTGAAAGTGATGCTCCCTCAAGACAATGTACTCCCAAAAAATCACTACGAGGCAAAAAAGATTTTATGTCCTGTGGGTTTGGAGTACCAACAAATTCATGCCTGCCTTAACGATTGCATCTTATACAGAAATGACTTTGCAACACTACGCAAGTGCCCAACATGTGGGGTATCCCGTTACAAAGTGAAGGATGGCGACAGTGGTGATGATGCAACGCAAAAAAACGCATGTCCAGCAAAAGTTTGTTGGTATCTTCCCATTATTCCAAGATTCAAGAGGCTGTTTTCTAATCAAAATGATGCCAAACATCTTAGTTGGCATGCAGAAGGAAGAGTGGTTGATGGGTTGCTTCGACATCCTGCTGATTCTCCTCAATGGAAGGCAATTGATTCTTTGTATCCTGATTTTGGGTCCGAGCCAAGAAACCTAAGGCTTGGTCTTGCTTCAGATGGTATGAATCCTTTTGGTAGCTTAAGTACCAACCACAGTTCATGGCCAGTTTTGTTGATGATTTACAACCTCCCTCCTTGGTTATGCATGAAGCGTAAATACATGTTGCTGGCTATGATGATAGCTGGTCCAAGACAACCAGGCAATGATATCGATGTGTATCTGACTCCGTTGATTGAAGACTTGCGGAAATTGTGGGTTGATGGCGTTGAGGTTTTTGATGGCAATGTGAAACAAACTTTCTTGTTGCGTGCAATGGTGTTTTGCACCATTAATGACTTTCCTGCTTATGAGAATTTGAGTGGATATAGTGTCAAAGGGCATCACGCATGTCCTATTTGCGAGAAACATACAAGCTACCTCCAACTGAAGCATGGAAAGAAAACAGTCTATAATAGGCATCGCAAATTTCTCAATCTTTATCACCCGTATCGCCGATTGAAAAAAGCTTTTAATGGTAGGCAGGAGACTGAAATTGCACCTAAACCGTTATATGGAAAGCAAGTTTATGACCGGGTGAAGGACATTATCACTATCTTTGGGAAGACCCAAAAGAAGGAAGTGATTCAAAAGAACATTTGGAAGAAAAAATCAATTTTCTTTGATCTTCCGTATTGGTCCAATCTAGAAGTTAGACATTGTATAGACGTGATGCATGTTGAGAAAAATGTATGCGATAGCTTAATTGGCACCTTATTGAACATAAAAGGTAAAACTAACGATGATTTGAAAAGTCGTCAAGATTTGGTTGAATTAGGTATACGTCAATAGTTGCATCCCATTGTAGAGGGTCGTCGAGTCTATTTGCCACAAGCATGTCACACCATGTCAACAAAGAAGAAAAAAAAGTTTTTGTCAAAGTTTGCGAAGTTTGAAAGTCCCACAAGGATACTCTTCAAATTTCAAGAGCCTTGTGTCAGTGCAGGAGCTTAAATTGGTAGGGTTGAAGTCTCATGATTGCCACATTTTAATGCAACAATTGTTGGCCATGGCCATTCAAGGTACGTTGCCTGAGAAAGTAAGGGTTTCCATAACTCATCTATGTTTTTCCTTCAATGCTATTTGTAGCAAAGTTATTGACCCAAGACAACTGGATGAACTGGAGCACGAGGCTGCCATTGTGCTTTGTGAATTGGAAATGTTATTTCCGCCTTCTTTTTTTGACATAATGGTACATTTAATTGTCCATCTTGTTAGGGAGATAAGGTTATGTGGTCCGGTTTTTTTACGATGGATGTATCCTGTTGAGCGGTACATGAAGGTCTTCAAAGGTTATACCAAAAATCAGTACCAACCAGAAGCTTCAATTGTTGAACGGTATGTCGCCGAAGAATGTATTGAGTTTTGTACTGAGTACGTCGATGCACTTCAACCTGTAGGGATTCCGCAGTCGTGACATGACTTATCCCGGGGAGGTTGCGGTACACGAGGTTTCAATGTGGTCAGTATGTCCCGAAAAGAAGTTGAACAAGCACATTTGTATATTCTGAATAACACAGTTGAGGTATTGCCGTACATAGAGATGCACAAACAATACATCATAGATTCAAACCCAAACATGAACATGATGAAGGCATTGCAGAAGCATAACAAGACTTTTGTTAAGTGGTCAGAGATAAAATTGTTAGAGATCAAACAACATCAACAAAATTAACTCTATTAGCGGTTGGGCCAAACCTTAATGTCCCAACTTGGAAGGGATACGACATCAACAACTACTCCTTGTACACTAAATCGCAGGATGATAAAAGTAGTGTGCAAAACAATGGTGTAAGTGTTGAGGCTTCTTCGGAACATTTTTCTAGTGCATCAAATAAAAAACCGATTCGAGCTTCGATGCCTTACTTTGGTGTCATTGAAGAAATATGGGAACTTGATTATAATGAATTCAGAGTGCCTGTATTTAAGTGTAACTGGGTTAATGGAAACACTGGTGTTCATGTGGACCAATATGGTTTTACTTTAGTTGATTTTCATAAACTGGGTTACAAAGACGAGCCTTTCATCTTGGCTGAACAAGCCAAACAAGTGTTTTATGTGTAAGATCCTTGCAACTCAAGGTTGTCTGTGGTTATTCAAGGAAGAACAACTGCCATGTGTTATGAAAGTGAACACCCTGTACATGACAAACATGAGTTGCCGCCTGTGTATACGCAAATACCTGCAATTGGTGACGAACATATGATGGATGATGAGCATGCAATACGTACTGATCACCAAGAAGGCTTGTGGGAAAAGAACAAGACGTAAGTAATGTATGTCAAAGTTTCAACGATTATATGTACTGAGTTGAATATACCAACCTGCCATTTTATTACTTATTTCTTACCTTTGCATTTATGTTTAGCTTACATTGTAAATTATGACAACTTACTATAAATTATTTATTTATTTGCAGAGATTAATGGCAACACCAGCGCTTTCCCCTCCGCCAACAGATGCACCTTCAGAATGTACATCGAGGAAGACGAGGCAATCTACCAAACTAAGATGCTTGACAGGAAGGAAGCTGTACCAGCGTAGACCAACCGTTGTAGTCAATCCTCTTACTGGGAGAGGATCTGGTCCCCACAAAGAGAAGTTCCACAGCTATCTAGGTGTTGTAGCACGAGAAAAAATTCCTATACTCCACGAAAGTTGGAAAGAAGTTCCGGAAAATCTAAAGCAACTAATATGGGATGACATCTTGGTATTTCACATTATGTTGTTTTTTTCTTATTTGGTGAAGGACATTATTAAACCTACAATGTATGTGTCTTAATGTGAGTTGTTATTTGTGCAGCGAAAATTTGAGATTTCAGAACCATCTGCAGTGAAGAAGAAGGTGATGTCATCGGTGGCCACAAGATGGAGGCAATTTAAGTCTTCCCTGAGTTGTAATTACATATACAATGATAAACAGAGGCAAGATAAAGGACATCCTTGTATTAAGTATGGGTTAGATCATGATACTTGGGAAGCATTTGCTGCAAGCAGGAAAAATCGTAGTTGGCAGGTTAGACAAGTGGTTATAAGAAGTAAACATGTTATCAAGCAGCTTAAAATTACAATCAAACTTTTGAATAAATATGATATTTTGGTTTTCTACACAGGGAGTTAGGAAAAAGGCTCAAGAAATTCACAAATTCAATGATTGCCCACACGTCCTATCTCGAGGGGGTTATGAGTTGCTTGAAAAAAAACTAATGGAAGAAAAGATGAAGAAAAGACAAGAAGATGCAATGTACATTGAAAACCCTACCTTGATCGAAGACCCACCATCTCCAATACCAAGACATGTTAAGTGGAAGCTGGCTCGAACAAAGACATATGGAAGAATGACGTCTACAACGGCACAAGAGATTTCAGCTAAAATAGTGAGTTAATGTTGACCTCTTGTGTTCAAGTAGCTAAAATTTATGTGTGCACCAACCTTATTATTTTGTGGTTGTCATGTGCTTTGTCATGTAGGACTCGTTACAAGAACAAACAACACAGGGAAGCTTTGTTCCACAAGGTTGAAATGACATTCTCAACACTGCATTAGGGCGACCAGAGCACCCTGGTCGTGTTCGTGTAGCAGGTACTGGTGTGACAATACGACAATATTTTGGACAGGCATCCCGTGGTTCAGGTAGTTCTTTGGCATCTATGAGTCCACATGATTTTGCTACCGTTCTTGAAAATATGAAAGAAGACTGGAGGAGAGAACAAGAGGATGTTACCAAAAAAACAGTTGAGAAAATAACACAAGAGGTTAAGGAGAGAATGAAAGAAGAGTTGAAGGAGGCCATCAAAATGGAGTTGTCCCAAATTGCATCACCAGCGTTTACTGATGTTGAAGAACCGTTTCACGAAATAGTTGCACGTGTCAGCACAAAGGGGAGTTGTGCTGGAAATGCAAATAAGCCGTCAGTAGAAGAAAATATTACGCCTGCCGTCCCTACTATGGGACTGTATGTTGTTTGTGAACATTCGATGAAGCTGGTTGCCATGGGAACAGTTCAGCACGGGGTGGCCACCATACACAATGTGCCTTATGCAGATGATGTTGTCAGAGTGAATGTCACTCAAATTATTGGTGCAGATGCAGAAGTTCCTTTCCCGTCATCTGAAATCCAATATGTTAGACAAACTCTTGACACATTTGTTGCGTGGCCCACATATCTTGTCAAAGCTGTACCTCCCCAGGTATTCATCTATGGCGTTTTTCCATTTATATTACAAGTTTTATGATTTTTAAATTAAGTTGTCTTTTTCATGACCTATTCAATAATTAACATGACTTTGTTATTCAAAAAAATAGGATTCACAATTGTGTACTACAAAACCCAGTGAACCTATTGAACGGTCAGACAATGATTGTGGAGATGACCCATTAGGTGATCTGATTATGAATCTCTTTCATTTTTACAAGAAGCCCGTTGAGTTATTGTGGGATGGATCTAAATTTGGTCTCCCTAATGTAGTGACACCATTGTTCATAACTTTTAATGATGTCAACGAAATCATTTCAGGCGACAAAAGTTTGAACATATCTATCATACAACTGTGGATGATGTAAGTACAATTTTTATTAGGTTACCTTTAATTAACAGGCTTTGTTATTGGTTAACATTTGATTTGTTTTTTATTTGGATTTAATGTCTTCAAATTAGGTTTATGGAAGACCAATGTTAGAAGCTTAGGGCATAATTCCGTCTATGGATTTCTTGAGCCTCAAATGTTACACTGTGCAAAGGAAACAAGTCAAGAGTGTGAAAATTACATTGAAACATGGGTCAGGGAATCACAAAGACAACTGTACCTAGGAGCTTACTTCAATCAGTAAGCACAAAAAATTAGTTTGTATATCCCAATGCCAATTTTTCCATGTTTGAACATTTTGAATTTTTATTCATTGCAGGGCCCATTGGCAACTTCTTGTGCTATGTCCATGGTCTTATGAAGTTGTTTGGTTTTGTTCATTACACAGGAAGCCTGATATTCACATCAAAACGACCATTAACAAGTTAGTTGAAGTAATTTTTATAAACTGAACCATATATGTAATAACCTAACCCTCATTGATGTTTTGTACACCCAATTTAGGGTAATGAAGAAATTGAAGGGAACATTCCGTGTTAAAATGTCTAATGCCATACCAAAATGGATTGAAGTCAAGGTTATTGATTTAATGATTATCGTTTGCATATTAATGTTATTGGCGTTCATGTGATATCTGTTCATTGCAATACCTTTTTTTGTCTCATTTTAGAGCCATCTTCAACCTGGAGGCTATGAATGTGGCTATTACGTCATGCATTGGATATGGAACATAGTCAGCGGGTATGTGAGGAGTGACTGGAATAAGGTATATTACATTTTGTACACATTGTGTTTACACTTGTTTTTTAACTATGAACTTATTACATTATTCATTCTGTATAATTGTGTTGTTGCTGTTTTTATGTGTGATGTAGTGGTTTGTCGATGAGATGCCATTAGACATGGCGTACATAACAACAATTCGGTAAAAATGGGCAGCGTATTTGTTACAACTTCACAAGACTGCACAGACACAACATTAGATGTTATAGGACAAACTACTACCATGTATGTCTTATTTTTTTGAAGACTTTATGAACAAAATTTCCCGACATTAATATTTTGGACACTGTATTTTCGTATGTTGGGTTTCGTTAAATGTAATTGGATTCACACTATTTTGTTTGTTATGAGTTATCTTCCTAATTTAAGGTTTTAGTCCTCCATCCTAGCAAGGTATGTGTACTCTTCCTTGCTTATGAGTTGAGCATTCAATGTACCGCTTTACACAGGTTAACACTTTCATTTTCACTCTTTCCTTTGTTGCCTACTTGCTTGCTACTTGCCATCACAATTAACTTCAATGTCATTCCTATATATAATGGATGAAGAACACCAGAAGGAAGGCACTTTTTGCTTCACTGGAGAAAATTAAAGAAGGTTATGAAGGACAGTAACTCAGTATGATTCCATCAACTATCCATCTTTTTCTTTTTTGTATTCAACTTGGATTGCTCATTTCCTTTCTCATAGAGCTGATCATGCTTGGCCTTGTGAAGGTTGTATTGCCACAAAGTGCAAGGTGGATCTCCTGTTACTGAATGACAATGATGTTGATATAGTAACATTTTGTTACAAAGACACATAACTGGGCTGTATGTGTATTATGTATTGCATATTTTGCAAAAAAGTTGTTCATTATTAGCTTTGTCATATCTGTTTATTGTTTTTCTCTTTCATTTTTTATAATTGACACTGTTGATTGCTTTGTCTGCAATATGTTGCCATATGGTCCCTGTTCAAATTTCTTTGGTGTTTGGGGATATGGGATATAAGTATCTTCAATTTGGTCAGCTTATGTCTTTCTTCAAGGGTGGTGTTTTTGAGTTTGCTTTCAGCTTGAGTAGGGGTTCTCCCACTGTCTACATCTGTCTCTTGTTCTTGGGATTGGGTGTTGGTGGGGATTGGTGATCCAAATATTTTTCTTCAAATTGGGGCCTTTCATTTGTAAGGTGGAAGTTGTTGTTTGATGCAGTTTGAGTGCTGAAAGTTGAAAGTCTTGTAGCTGTCACAAAAATGTTACTTCTTGTCAAGCACAGTTTATAACTTTTCAGTGATACTACTACTACCTTTTGCTGTGTTCATGATTCTGACCTCATTACAAAAAAAAATCTACTAGCTACCCACATGATTTATCAGCTCTGAAGGAGTTTGCACGCAACCTTACAAGTGGCTCTATCATCACAGCATGGTCCAATGCCACTTTCTCCTGCAACTGGGTTGCAGTTGTTTGTGCTAATGTGACTGGTGATGGTGGTGGAAGAATTGCTAGTAGAGTTACAAAGTTGATCGTAATGGAAAATGTGTCTCAATGGTACAATTTGACCATCTTTGGTACAGCTACATAAACTAAATGTGTTGAATCTTTCATTGAATCACCTTAACGGTGTTTTGCCTGTGAGTTGTCCAAGTTGAAGCAGTTGAATATTTGTGTCAATTTAGTAACTGGAGATCAATTTACCAATGATCTTCAGACCCTTGATTTGTCTGTATTTTATTTCGATGGTGGCCTTCAAGGGTTGCACAACTGAACTTCTCTCAAACGGTTTCATTTGGATTCCAATGCATTCAGTGGCCATGACTTCCAGATTCGTTGTATTCAATGTCAGCCTTAGAGGAACTCACAGTTTCTGCCAACAATTTATCTGCCCAGTTAAGGAAGCAACTAAGTAAGCTATCTAACCTAAAAACTTTGGTGGTTTCTGGGAACAGGTTTTCTGGGGAATTCCAAAATGTGTTTGGCAACCTTTTGCAGGAAGAAGAATTAGAAGCGCCTGCCAATTCATTTTCTGGACCCTTGCCTTCCACCTTGGCTTTATGCTCAGTTGCTTAGGGTGTTTAATCTTAGAAATAATTCTCTGTCAGGGCAAATTGGTGTTAATTTCACTGGCTTGTCTAATCTTCGAACACTTGACCTTGCTACTAATCATTTCATTGGACCCCCTGTAAGTACTTGGTTTTTTAGTCATTTTCAATAGCTGACTATTTTAAAATTAAGATTTTCACTCCAACATGAGTAGTACAATTTTGTCCATAGTATCTATTAACGAGTATTGTTCAGTAATATTATCATACTAGAAGGCCCTTACTTGTCATTGTTAAAAAATAAGGAACACTCACAATTAACCAAGAGGGGGGGGGGTGAATTGGTTAACCTTGGGTAATTAAAAAAAAACTTTCTTTCAATATCAGAGTTTAAAATCAGAGTTAGAATGCCCTTAGGATCTTTAAAACAAACCCAGAATGAATATCCTTATCCAAGATCAATCCAAGACTTTGTAATACAATCAAATTAATTACACAACACAGAATTCACACAAGGATAAACACACAA
>PYAF01002747.1:294988-316227 GCA_007407185.1 Glycine tomentella
ACCTAGCCACTTATACATTACAAATTTACTTTTAATGTTGTTGACATACCTCATTCATTGGATGATCCTTATCCCATTTTCCAAGAATAAAAATATAGATTATAAATATAATGTTCACATGGAAACCACGACTTGGTTACTCAAACTCAGCACTAGTTCGACATAAAGAAAATGATACTTCTCAAACTCATAATATAACTGAAATACACTTCCAAGGTGCTACTTTACTATTGACATCTATAATTGAGATTGATAACTGGTTATGTGAAATATATATCAGAAAGTTTATCATCTTTTAATTATACAACTTTACTTTTCATTAATCAAAACTTTAAACTTTGCATTCATAAGTTTGGCATAAATTAAAAAAAAAAAAGATCACAATTGAAGCTCTACATTCTTTGTGTGTACCATACGTTACTTATTTGGAGATTTTTGTTGTGTAATCTATTTTCCATCAAGTGTTTTAATTTTGTAATATTTACCTTGAAAAATTTACATAATGCAGAGTAATGTGGTGGACTTCTGCATTTCTGATTTCCAGAGCATTGGTTAAATTAAACAAGCTATGGTGCAAGGGTGACTCCTTATGTTGATTCTATTTGTAATTGATGTTAACATTTCCATAAAGACATGTCTCCAGGGTATCCTGACACTACTGTGTGTTGAACTAAGTCCAGATGACAGGCCGAACATGTCATATTTTAAAATAACTGTAATAAATTATGTATGTTGTACATCTCAATTATTTAAAGTCACTTATTTAAAAAAAAATTGTGTATTTAAAGTCAATTATTTAAAAGTATTCGTGTATTTCAAGTTTTATTTAAAAATAATCGTGGTCCAATAATTATTTGCAACTAATGATTCAAAGTCAGTTTTTTATAATAACTGTCTTAGAATTATGCTTGGATCACTACATACAAAGTCAGTTCTTTAAAATAACTGACTTTGAAAGTGCCCTTCTATCCCCATTCAAAGTCAGTTGTTTAAAAGAATCGACTTAAAATGTGGCTGCTGCTTAGCCTTTCAAAGTCAGCTGTTTAAAAGAATCGACTTAAAATGTACCTGCTGCATACCCAATCAAAGTCAGCTGTTTAAAAGAATCGACTTAAAATGTGCATGTTGCCTAGCCTTTTAAAGTCAGTTGTTTAAAAGAACCAACTTAAAATGTGTCTGCTACTGACCCTTTCTAAGTCGGTTATTTTAATAACCGTCTTTGAAGTTGCAATTAAGAAAAAAAATTCCATTCAAAGACTGTCTCAAGAGAACCGATGTTGTTTTATACCTCCTTTCAACGACGGTTGAGACAAAGTCGGTTGTATAACCGACTTTGTATGTGTATAATGACCGACTTTGTATGTGTGTGTTGTAGTAGTGAAGGGACAATACAACTAAAATAATATAAAACTTATTAAAATATCCATTTTAATATTTTTTTTCTTATGAGTTACCCATTTTAATATTAATGTAAGCAATTTTGAGGTTTCAATTCAAGAAATTCAAGACAACCTTATGCTTCTAGAAGAGTTTGAAGAAGAAGAAGTAAAGAAAATTTGGGATTGTGAAAGCTCAAAAACTCCTGAACCCGATGGATTCAACTTCTTATTCATTAACGAATTTTGGGGGATGCTGAAAGGAGACATCTTGCAGTTCTTGAAGGACTTTCATAGACTTGGGGTGCTTCCTAGAGGTACCAACTCTTCTTTTATAGCTTTAATTGTCAAATGTGACAACCCTTAAGGTTTAGATCATTTTAAACCTATATCATTGGTGGGTTGTTTGTACAAAATTTTGGCTAAATTATTAGCTAATAGTATGAGAATGGTTCTAGGAAAGGTGATTGATAATTGTCAAAGAGCCTTCCTTGGTGGGAGGCAACTTTTACATAGTGTACTTGTGGCTAATGCAGTGATGGAAGATGCAAAGAGAAGGAAAAAATCTTGCTTGCTATTTAAAGTAAACTTTGAAAAAGCTTATCATTCTGTTTCTTGAGTATTCCTTCTCTATATGCTCTATAGATTAGGATTTTGAGATAGATGGATTAAGCCGATCAACGAATGTCTTGAGTCTATATGGATTTTGATATTGGTGAATGGAAGTCCTTCACAAGAGTTCAAATGTCACAAGGGACTCTGTCAAGGAGATCCCTTGGCTCCTTTCCTCTTTTTAGTGGTGATCGAAGGTTTGGTGCTTTGATGAGAAATGCAATATTGAAAGGATTGTTTGGTGGATGTAATGTGGGAGATAAAGATTGTGTTGTTAGCTATTGCAATATGCCAACAACATCGTCTTTTTTGGCGAAGTAAGTGGGAAGAATGTCTTCATAATAAAGACTGTTTTGAGGATGTTCGAGTTGGTTTTCGAATTAAAATAATTTTCTGTAAGAGCTGTTTTGGTACTATTGGGGTGGAAGATGGTGTGATTGAAAGATATGTCGACATGTTGAATTGTACAACTTTATCTTTGCTTTTTGTATACCTTGGTTTGCCAATTGGTGCAAATCCTAGAGGAATGGAGACTTGGCTACTAGTAATCCAAAAGTTTTCAAAGAGACTTGCAATATGGAAACACAAACATATTTCCTTTGCTTCAAGAATATGTTTGATTAATTTTGTGTTGTCTTCTCTTCCGTTTTTTTTAAATGCCAAAAAAATTGTGTAATATTCTTGTGGGGAAAGAATGAAAATAATTAAAAAAAATGTTTTGATAAGTTGGGAGGATATTTGCAAGAGTAAGAACTTGGAAGGCTTAGGAGTTAAAAATTTATCGTTGTTCAATGAGGCCTTATTGGGGGAAATAGAGGTGGTCTCTTTTTCATCAAGAGGGAAGTTTGTGGAGTGAGGTGTTAATACAAAAGTATGATGGTTGGAAAGGTCTAGTGAGGGAGGGTGAGCTTTTGCGAGAATCATTGTGGTGGAAGGACTTGCAAAAAATTTGTGGGGGTAATAGTAGAGAGAAATGGTTCGATGAAGGGATTGAGTGGAAAACATGACAAGGTGAAAATATTAGATTTTGGCTAGATGAGTGGATAGATGGAAATTGTTTGGCCAATTTGTTTCCTAGATTGTACTTAATTTCGAATCAAAAAGAGGATGTGGTTTGTGAGATGGGTTGTTGGAGGGAGGATAGATGGGTTTGGAAGTTAAATTGAAGAGAGACTTTTGAGTGTGAGAAGGAACTTCTCAAACAATTGGAAATACTCTTAGAGTCTATTTGGATGAGGGAATTAAAATGGGGAAAGTAATTATCCAAATGATTTAAAATTCTCCCCTGTAAATAATCTATTTTGGATGCTCATTTAGAAGAAGTTTAAAATTTTGACATTTTAAAATGAAATTTATTTTTAACTATAAACTTAGAATTTTAAATTCTTTAAAAAACGAAGGAATACTAAATACTCTCTCGGTCTAATCTCAACAACAAAAACATACCCCAAAGCAGAATATTAAAAGTATGGCGTGTGGGCTCCACGCCCTCGCGAAGCATCGCGTTGTAGTACCTCTTCGCCATCATGTAGCATTTGCGGCAGAGAATGACCTTGAAGAGCACATCGTAGGATTTCACAGTGTGGTCCACACCGAGCTTGGAGTATCGGCCGAGGATTTGGATGATCTTGAGGGTGGTTTTTGGGGTGTGGGTGAAGAGGCCAGCGTGCTCGACCCAGTGATAGAACTGGAGCGTGTGCTCCTGTGAGGCAATGCCGTGGAGGACATTGTAGACAAGGGAAGGGTCGTATTCAGGGACGAGGGAGCGGATCGAGTTTTGGAGGCGCATGGTCCACGCGCAGTTGGACATTATCTTGCAGATGGTGAGTTTGAGATTTTGCTCGTGAAGGGGAACAATGGGTGGGGGTTGGGGTTGTGAGGAGGGGTGAGCAAGGTGGTTGTGGTAGGAGAGAGCTTCAGCAGTAGAGAAGGAAGAGATAAGGTTTGGATGGAGAGAGAGAGAGTCTCCATCGAAGAAGCTTAGAATTGGAAAGCAGAGCCATGGGACTGGGAGAGAGCACAGGGAGTGATGTATGTGGCAGCGCTAATTAAGAGACTAGGGTTTAAGAGTTCAAAAACAAATATGAAATTTTATCAAAACATGAAATTTTAAAAATTTAAGAATTTTAATTGATATATTTTAATTTTTCTAAATTTTAAATTTTCTAAAATTTTAAAATACTTTATTTAAACATACTCTTAAATTCTGTACAGATACTTAGCAATGAGTTGGATTCATTGGTTTGGCAAAATTACAATTCTGGAAAATACTCTACAAACTCGGCTTATAAACTGTTGTTGGAAGATGATGGTGTGGTAATCCTAAGTGTTATTTTCTCATTGGCGTGGAGGCTAAGGATACCAAACAAAGTGGCGTTCTTACTTTGGAGGTCTTTCAACGATCGACTGCCAACTAAAGATAATTAAGAAGGAATGTTATTGATCATAATGCTGACTTGCTTTGTTGCTTTTGCCATCTTCATGGGGAGACAGCTCAACATATCCTTCTGACATGCCCTATGATTTGGCAGCTATGGCTTCAATTCCATTCTTGGATGCTTTCTTCAATGTCAACAATACTTCCAGCATATTTGGAGAGCCACTTCAATCAGTTTTCGGGTTTGGGAAGGTCAAAAAGTGCAACGGAATTTGGTCAGGTAATTTGGAATGCTATAATCACTAGAATAATTATATACTAAGAATAAATATATAGAATTATAGTGATTAGAGACTATTTTTATATAATAATATAAATAAGAATAAAAAGTAAAAATAATAATATATATGAATATCAATAATAATAATATATATAAGTTAAAAAATAGTAAATCGATGTATTCATTTTATGATAAATTTTTCTTCCATTTTTATTCCTCTAGTAGGCGTAATATTTTTGCCAATTACAATGACTTCTTTATTTTTTCATGTTAAAAAAATAAGATTTTTTAGATATAGAAAACAAAGTCAAATTCTGGAGTTTTTATTTGCTAATTATAATACTAAATTTAAAAAAAGGAGAGTAATGAGTATAATTTTTTACTCAAACTATGTAATGATATATTCGACGGAGGTTCGATGAACCAACAATTTATTTTGGGCTGTTTTCACTTCATTAGGTTTATTGGCGTTATTATTAGTTACAATTTCCAATTATCTTGGTATGAATTTTTCTTTATTTATAGAAAAATTAGTGATGTTTTATTTATTATGGAGATCTTTTGTAATTGGAAGTCTAGAAATAATAACATTTTTAGAAAATCTCAAATAGTCCAGAGTTCTCTGATTGAAGATGTCATGTTTCATGCTTGGTCCTGGCTACATAATAAGCAACCTAGTTTTAAATATACTTTTGCTATGTGGTCAAGCAATATAGAAGCGTGTATTGATGGTGGTGACTGAAGTTCGTTGCGCGGTCTGGAGTAACATATTGGCTTCATCGTATAATGAGGAAGAGAGTGAATTATTGCGCTGAATGGTGATGAACTTGGAGAGAGGCTCTTGGGCCATGGTTATTAATATGGATTCTTATGGTTTTTGTCTTAAGGGCTCTATATGCAGGGGATATTTGTGATTGGCTGTGGATAGTGGCTACAGTACTTAATATTATCTCTTATCCTTTTTTATTGTTGGATTTTTATTTCTATTTATCAGTCGTTTTTAAGGTTCAACATCATATTAATTATTATTTTATTAATTATATCCCCACTTATCTCATATTTTTAATTAATTTATTTATGTATTTACTGTGGAGTGAAAAGAGAAAAAATTTAAAACTAGAAAACTTTACAATTATTTTATCAAAATTTTCTTGATTTCTAGGTAATAATCTTAAAAAACTGATAAAAAGAAACGGACAGAATATATGTAAATGCAGTTCATGTACTGATTATAACTTTACAATGGGACATCAATGTTTCGGGCAGGGATTGGTTACTGAGCATCTAATGCTTATTTTCATTTAATGTTTAGTAACCAATGGGTGGTTATAACATTGAGCAATTCTGTTTTTTATTTTCATTTTTACATCTACATAGTTATCACTTGTACCTATTTTTGTCAATATAATTAATTTCAATTCGAATTGAAGAATTGGCACCAGTACCACTTGGAATTGAAAAAACTCTAATACTCTGTTACGGATATTAAAAGATAGGCCCAATTATCAATTCAAACATCTCAACAACCTAATAACGTAATCACCTTATCTCCCTAACAAGTTATCTACAAACTATTACTTATCTACAAGTAACAATATATCTACAAGGTACATATTATCTCCTATTCAAAATATAGATAACTGTCTGCTATTATCTGTTATTATTATCTATCAACAGATTATCTATAAGCAATAGCCCAAGGCCCATACTCCACGCTATAAATACAATCATCCAGGTTCTCTCTACTGACTCCATCCTCATCCTGTATTCTCACAGAATATCTTACTCTCATCTATACTTGAATGCATTACTTAAGTCTTTCTTTCTATACATCTTAGACTGAGTTCTCTCACTTGATCATTCTTCAAAAATTGATGTACTTACTTGAGCGTCGGAGTATTTTTCCTTTGTTTTGCAGGTTCCCCCTCTAAGCAAAGCCTACTCACTTCCTGACGACACAAGATTTGGAGTCCACTAAGGCCACATCCAGCCCACACGTGGAATTTCCAAATTTAGTAAGAACATACCCCATTTAGGTGAATATTTGAATCTTTTCATTGCTTCACGTTATAGGCATAGGGAGAGCTCGACGGTGGAAAATGGTACAATTGTGACTTGTGAGAGAGATACTGGAGGATACGTGAGCAGGAGAGAGAGAAAATATGGGTGAAAAATTAAAGAGGTAAGAATATGGATGTCTTTCGAGTATTTTGTATAAAACAAAAAGTTGTCACCTGATACAATAAGTAACAAAATTTCAAAGTTGGGAATTTTTTCCTATTTACACTACATTGTTCAAGCTATTTTCCATTCTACACTACTTTGGGAATTAATTCCCAATATACATATATTTTATGTTGTGGTGAGAAGTTGGGATATCACTCCCCGACTTCTCAGTGTCCCTTTTATGTTTTTTTTGTATGATTTTTTTAAAAACAAATTGTGTTACAGTGTTGTAAGTTTGGAAGTTGGGAATTGACAACTCGACTTTCATATGTTTTTTTCAAATAATTATATTTTTTAAAAATTATTTTAATTTTTTAAAAAGAATAATTTTAAAAATTTTATTGGTTTAATAATTTGTTGGTTACTCTAAGGTACGATGACAAGGCTTGTGGCTCATAGTTTTTTTTATACAAATAATTTGTTTCAATAACAAGAATTGTACTGGGTTTTGATTAAATACTTTATTTATACAAGAATACATGACTTTATAAATAAAACACATAAAGAATAATATTTGTCTAAGAAAAAATTGAAGGTGAAGGTATGTTAGGACCATTTGTTCTGTTATGTCCTTGTTGCTGACAGATTCCACATGTTTTTTCTTCTGATAATCTATTCAATTTCTTTGTCAGTTTCAGTGGGAATGCGATTTGAAATCGGATGACCCTTTGCACTCCTCCTTTTCCTTGGATCAGGACCCCATTGATCTCCTTCGTATTCTTGCCACATTAATTAGTGTGGCAGTAAACCAAAGGAGTTGTCGTAGATGTGCAATATATTATGCAAAGTAAATAGCGGCGGCACATAGTTCATATGATCGACATTGACAAATTTACATGCAGCCATGACGTGAGAACATGGTAAGTGTTTAGTCTAATATTCACCACAATGACAATTTTGGGATTGTAACATGACCCTATACCTTTTCAAGTGGTCTAGGTGTTTCAAGTGGGGTTTGGGTCTCTGTTACAAGAAATGTGTGATTGTGTCTGTCAAATTCGTTGACAATGTGCTATTTGATTCCAACTAATTGCTATTCATTTCCTTGGAGATAACTTCGGAATAATGCAAGCCAGAGTTGATCATTGCTTGGGTTTGTCGACCTCTAATTGGAAAAGGCTTTGCAGTCTTGAAGTTCGTCTTCTCAATCAATGATGACACCGACAAATATCTTGTGCTTTTGAACATGGAATCAACTGACTCAGACAAATTTGTGGTCTTATGCCCCCAACGTTTTCTCCCATCGAAGTATTGTACCCAATAATTTTTTGTAGCTGATCAAGCTATTCAACCAAGATGGCACCAGTGCATTTTCTATGTGTATGTGTACCCTGTAAATGTTCAATAAATTTAATACGTAGTGAAATTTTAAATAAAATATATTTTAGTGGAAAAAATATTAAATATTCTCACCAGCTCGCATGAGTGATTTCTTCAGATGTTTGTAGTTGGGGTTACCACAAAGGAAATTTTGTGCAATGTGGCACAGACAGAAGAAATGGGATGTGTCCCCAACCCATAAGTTAGTTGCATTGTTGTAGGCACTTATAATCGAAGGGTGTTTATCTTAAATGAGAGAAATGTTACTTGGCGGAGTAACATGCCTTCTCAAATTTTTTAGGAAGAACTCCCACGCTGGAGTTGTCTCCCCTTCTACAATGGTGTAGGCAATCGGGAAGATATGGTTAGCACTGTCTTGTGTTGTAGCTATCAATAATGTGCCTGTATACTTCCTGTAAAGCCATGTACCATCAACTAAATCCATTAATGCACGGACCAAAAGACACATTTTAATTTTTTTTTTCAGGTACCATTTCTCCCTCTTCAAACACTGATTCTGTTTAAGCAGCAACAACAGTCCCGGGAATACAAGATTGCAAAGCTCACAAAAGTTTTGGCAGCTTGGCATATGATTCTTCCTAGTTTCCATGAATCATCTCCAACGCTCTTTGTTTTGCTAACCATGTCTTTTTGTAGGATGGAGTATAATTCATGAACGTTTTGATCTTTGCAATCAACATTTTGATGGAGACTATGGTTCGTTTTGACAATGGGTTGGATGATTTGCGCTATACGTGTTTGTCGAGTTACCTATGATTCTGTGTGAGCATTGACGCGAGACAAGTGTGCTGACCGCTCATACTTTTGATAATTCATTTGTTACGCTTCTTTGAAAATTGCATGCGCCTAAGCTCCATGTACAACCATTCTCATGTGATTTACACACGATGGTTAGCTTTTTTTGGTCATAATATATTGTTTTGCAATCAAAATGATTTATGATGTTGTATTCTTTGACTGCTTGAATACATTGTGCTTTTTCATTGAAGACCATGCCAACCTCAAGTGCACCAGTTGGTTGTTGTACACGGTCTTGTTGTTGAACAAAATGGTGGTGATTAGTGTATTGTGGTAGGTGGTGGAGGTTCAACTCTACCGGACACCTTGGTTGGTAATATTGCAACGGAGGTGACGCTGGTACGACAACACCCTTGTCATCGCTTTGGTCATTGTTATGATGAAACAACTCTTGATCCTCTTGCTCACTAAAATCATCCATGTTTTATTCGTGAAATCGTATGATGAGATCTTCATTAGTGATGAGATCTTCATTTAGGTTTGATGTTTGTGTTTGTGGTTGTTTTGATAGGGGTGATGTTGTAAAATATTGTGATGGATGATAATATTGTTGGTGAAAGGAGGTTTGTTGGGCATCAGAAAAAGAATCATTTTGGGATAGTAGTTGTGTGTATGAAGTATAAACATCAAAGGTGTCTTGTGTTTCAAGGTATGTGTATAAAGACACTGGATCATTAAGGTCCAGGTTATTATACGGTAATGGTTGTAGAGACGATGGTTGGGGGGACGATAGTTCTGATTGTGGAGACGGTGATTGTGGTTAAGGAATAAGCTCAATAATAGCATACAATTTGGCAGAACCTAATTGTGGATTTTGGACAATTGTTTTCACCACGCCTCTAAGAGCGTCATTGTCGTGTAATTGTAATGAAATAAAACGTGTTTGGCCGGGATACAATGAAATAGGGGCACGATATAACAACTGAACAACTGTGCATGAAATCTATTATCAACATCTGACAATTTAAATTCAAAGTATGACATCAATAATGAACTAGTACACTACGTACAAGGGTAAAATCACAGTAAAAAATGACAACACTATGCATTATATCGATAAAAGCAAAAGTTGGAATAATGACATGTCTCAATCAACATTGGATACCAGACAAACCTCTACCAAACATACAATTCTAACCTTATCATAATTCGATAACATCAACATGACAAATATTCAAACAACTATAAATAAACAAAACTCCCTCAATACAGCCACACACTTCCACACAATATACCTTCACAAACAAAATTCAATCTCCATATTATGGTATTCTTGGGAAAAACAAGCACTCAAGCCATTGCTAACTCGAAATTAGCATTCATTTTTCCAAATGGATCGATCATACAAAAAAAATTGGTATTTATTTTCATTGTCCTACTCCAATACCACTACGATTTTCTATTGAGTGTTCTTTCCAAACACTGAATAGTAGAATGTACAACACTCTTCAGCTAACCAATGACCAATCTGTGCATGAAATCTACTACCAACAACCATCCATAGATGCAGGTCAGCAATATTTTTTTCATTCTCTGCAATTGAAAAATGATGATGATCTTTGCACTATGTTAATGTGCAATGAAAAACACTCGTGTGTGTTGGTCCTATAGAATTATTATGTATCATCAACAGAACACCCGATGGTATACTCAACCTACTTCGATCCACCATTGCTCATACTCATGGTGCAATGTTGTATTCCAACGGCAAGTGGAAGATACCACGACAAGACAATTTTTTGGGTTACTCCTTTACTGGAACAAATCCAATAAGATTTGAAATTCCTTCCAGATGCAACATCGAAACACTCAAGGATATAATCAAGCAAGTTGTGCCTCTAGGGGTTCCCCCTTATGGAACTCATGAATCATAGGTGGTCAGACAATTGTTCTTCCAACAGCCAGGCATGCGAAAGATTCAGAAAAATTAATCGAATATGAAATAATACAATTGAAAAACACTGAAGATGTATTAAAGGCGTTAGCAGAATCCAATTACTGGAAACATTTTTGTCCAATAGAAATTTTAGCTATTTTTAACAAATCAGTAATCCAACTACTGGAAAAAGACATGTCCACTGTACAACATCTTTCAAATTATGTTAGTTTCCTCATTGTCATGTTTCAATTGTTATTGTTAGTACGTTTCGTTATTTAATGTTTCCTTTGTTGTGTTTGTCTCTTTAATTGCTATTGTTTGTACATTCCGTTATTTTATTATGTTTTCATTATTATATTTATCTATCTAATTGTCAGTATTTTTTGTTGTTTTAATGTTTTAATTTCATCATATAATATAATTGAGATATGATAATTATATACTTTATTTTTAATCAATTTATTTTTTAATCACTTTTTCTTTTTTAATTATTTTAATATTAATATTTATTAATTTTAATACTACTAAAATTTATTAAACCAAAATTTTTTAATTTTTTTAAAAATTAAAAATATATTTTTAAAAAATATAATTATTTTAAAAAATAGAAAAAATACAAAAGTCGGATTATCAATTCCCAACTTCCAAATGCGCAACACTGTAGCACAATTTTTTTTTTTAAAAATATCATATTAAAAAAAAAAACATAAAAGGGACGGTTAGAAGTCGGGGAGTGATATCCCAACTTCTCACCACAACATAAAATACATGTATATTGAGAAAATTTCCAAAGTAGCGTAGAATGAAAAATAGCTTGGACAATGTAGTGTAAATACGGAAAAATTCCCAAAAAGTTGACTTTCAAGTATTTTCAAGTTATGTACCACATGTGATTTGAGAATCAAACAAAGCACAATTATTTGTATCATGTCTTGTCGCTCTAAATTTTGCAAATCAAATAGACCTAAAAGTAAAAGGTGGAAAAAAATCAAACACATTAGATTTTTTTTTAATTCTCTTTTCACTTTTGTTTTAAATTTAATTTTTAAGATGATTTTAAAAGAGTTACTTTTCATTCTCACTAATTAATTCACTCAAATATAATGATTTTAAAGAATAACTAATTTTAACTATTATATTTTAAGATAAAAATTAACTCTTTTAAAATTATTTGAAAAATAACTTGATCTCTTCTCATTTAATTTTTAAAATATGTTACACTACTCAATAATTAGCTGGGGAATATTTTTTCATTTTCTTCTTCAATTCTCTTAAGTACTTTGTTTATGTACTTATACAGTCCAAAAAAGTAAAATGACATGTGGCCATCTCATAAAGGTCACCTACACGTGGACATTCTCCATGTCAGCACTGTCACATTAATAGGCGCTTATTCAGCTTCCAAGTGCCAACACGGACATACGTGTCCGGGTTCCATGCCAATATCACTACAGGAGTACGGACGATGACCTTCTATAGGACCACGGACACCATCAATATTATCTCCTCATTAATAGCATATCAAATATGTCAGGATATTCAAATAAGTGCAACCACCTTATCATATAATATCCCAACAAGTTATCTAGTAATTGATACTTATCTACAAGTAAAAATATATCAATAAGGTACACATTATCTCCTATTTGAAATTAGATAACTGCATGCTATTATCTGTTATTATCTTATCAACAGATTATCAATAAGCAATGGTTCAAGGCCCATACTCCACGCTATAAATACAATCATCCAGGTTCTCTCTAAACAATCTCAAATTCACTCTAGTCAGTACTTGAATGCATTACTCAAGCTACTCATTCTATACCTTATACTGAGTTGCTACACTCAGATATTCTTTAACAATTGATGTACTTATTTGAGCATCAGAGTGTTTTTCCTTTGTTTTGCAGGTCCCTCCTCTAAGCAAAGCCTACTCACTTCCTAACGTTATAGGATTTGGAGTCCACTAAGGCCCTATCAAGCCTACACGTGGAATTTCCAGATTTCGATAAGAACATTTGGCGCCCATCGTGGGGCCCAGGTAAAACTTACCATGCGGCTTCGCATCCCAGATAATCAGTAGCATACATCCATGGTCAGTACACGCTTGCGTTAGACGTGACAACCCTGTCGACGCGCCTAATCCCCCGTAAACTACCATGACGAATGCCGACACCATACAACAACTCCAGAACCGCATAGCGAAGATGGAACGCAAGTATCAGGAAGAGATCCAACAGTTGAGAGCTGACCGTGACCACCGAACAACACATCCTCAGGAGGATAAACGCACCCCTACTACTAGAGACGAACAGACGCAAGGCAAATCGCATCCTCAACAACCCCCGCAACCTCGACAAACTGTCGACCCTCCAGGTATTCACAGTTTGACACAGGGCTACCAGCCAGAGAGGAATAACACACGGTGTAACCCTCTTATCAATCACATCAAAGAAGTCGATGTTCCGTTGAGTTGGAAACCTCTACATTTAGATAGGTATGATGGCACCACTGACCCTGACAAACATCTAGATGCCTTCTTATCACAAGCGAATCTCTATACAAATAATGATGCCATGTTATGTCGGGTGTTCCCTACCTCTCTAAAGGAGGCAACCTTAACATGGTATGGTAGCCTCCCTGAAAAGTCTATCGACAGCTTCAACACTCTTGTTGAAAAGTTCAGCGTGCAATACGCAACCAGTCGAACCCATAGGCTGACATCTACTGCACTAGCAACACTGTGCCAAGCAGACGATGAACCTCTTCGCAAATTCATGGAACGATTTGGACAAATGACTATCCAGATCAGAAACCTCAATCCCGAGGTAGCACTACATTCCATGATGTTGGCCCTTCGACCTAGCAAATTTGTAGATAGTCTATGCAAGAGACCCCTTTCTAGCATGGATGAAATACGTGAAAGAGCCAAGGGCTACATTCAGATGGAAGAGATGTTGAAGTTCAGAAACGAAGTCCGACAGGTTGGACAGAAGCGAGAGAAGCATGAGATATCCAATCAATTCGACTCTAATAGGGTCGACAAAAGGCGAAAGCTGCACAGGCCTCAACTTCTCCCAAAAGGACCCAGGTTTGAAAGATATACTCCCATGACGGTCAATCAAACCACCATCATGGATGAAGCCTTCAACACAGAGGTACAGGTGCCTTTTCCAGGTCCCACAAAGTTAGGAAAAAAACCCTAACAAGTACTGTCGCTACCATCGTGGCACAGGCCACGTACAGATGATTGTCTAACACTGAAGGATAAGATTTAAGAACTTATTCAAGCTGGACACTTATCAAGGTATGTAAAGAAACCTGATAATTTTCCACAAGAAAATAGACAGGAGGGGCGACAGGGAGACCAATCCGAAAATAGAGACAACGACAGAAGAAGAGACGATGCAAAGACCGAGGGAGGCAGCGACAAACGCAACCCAGACGTGAGCGTCAACCCCCTTGTCAACAAGATGAGGAGCCCACTTAACACATTCACAGTGTAATCCATACCATCGTAGGTGGCTTCTCATATGGAGGATCATCTAGCCAATCTCGAAAGAGACACTTGCACGCTATACGAGACATAGACATAAACTATGTCAATATTCCTCCATTACAAAGTCTACCTCCCATTACGTTCACCAATGCAGATTTTGAGGGAATCAATCTTGTCAACCAAGATGACCCTATGGTTGTTTCTCTCATAATCGCCAATTTCAAGGTGACAAAAGTACTTGTTCCGTTCGTGATAAACAGAAATGTCCAGCAAAGGTGCTGGTTCTTTACTGTTGGATCAAACTTCTTTCTCTCTCCTTCTGAGAATATCTATATGGTGAAGATATCCTAAGGAAAATGATCACAGTGTTTGGAGGAATACACCACAATGGATGTGGGTGTGTGCACTGTGCGAAAGAAAGAGAGTTAGAAATTGTGTATCTTGTTCTCTCAAGGATGGTCATATTTATAACCACTAACCTGAAAGTCAGTTGAGAAAGATTTCCTCACGATCCATACCGAAATTCCTGGTTGATTGGCGCTCATGGTTTGAGACGGTTATAGCCACGTTCTCTGAACTGGAACTGCTTAGTGAAGGAGTTTGACTGGGTCTCATTGGGCCTCTTCTAACTTGGCCCATTCCAAATATCCGTAACAGTTGCCCCCTAGCTCAGTCATGGAGTAGTCTGGATGACCGGGATGGCATTACTCATCGGATCGTTTCCGAGATTCATGTCCCAGGTTTAGGAATGTGAATGGCCGGGATGTTATTACTTGATTTCAAGACACACTCTCGACCTCGGGTTTGTGTTGCAGCCAAGGTATAGCTATTGCTGGGTTCTCGCATACCTTTCTTGATGCTACCGACCTGTTTTTGACTTCTGTCTTGGGGAAATGAAATGTTCTCATCGCTATTCGGGCATGGGAAGCGACACATCCCTCGATCGTTTGATGCTCTGTCCTTTCTTTGCACACTTTAATCATGAGCATTTTGAATTGTTCCCAACTTGCCCCCACTTTTTGGTGAGTTAGACAGTTTTACCCTTCTGTGACTAGTCATATCCGTCAGTTACCTGCTCCAAGTGCTTCCTATTTCGACGGTTACCTCTCTTTTCAATTTTATAAGTGTTTCTGTTCTCTTTCTCCCCATTTGTTCTTGGTAACTCCCCTTGTGCATTTCTTCTCCCTTGCTTCCTTTTGCTTTTGGCACTCACTCTCGTTCTTCACCTTTGGTGCTCAAATTTCCCCCAGGTTTCTCCCACTCCAGGTATCTCATATTTCTTTTGCACTTGTGTTTTGGAATTTCCATACTTCTGTTTCTCATTGTAGTTACTTTGGTTGCACTCTATCTTGGTTTCTTCATGCTTTTCTTTCATTAATCTACTTCTGGGTTTCATTTTCTTTTCTCCGTTCTTGTTTTTCCCTTATCTGTTTTTACCTTCCTCTTCCGTTCACTCTGCGCATCGAATCTCATCTTAGTCTCTTGAGATGGGATTCACCCCTGAGGAGGAAACGCATATTCATAGAAATGTTCCCCCTAGTTTTGGATTTTGGTTCTTTGGTCTTCCTCTTCCAGAGGAGGAGAAGTCCAAAAGGTTATTGCGTATCCCTTCTGGGGGCTCCAATCCTCCAAGAAGCCTCTAACCAAAACTTCCTCATCCCCAAAGGTTGTGGCAAGTTCTGATTCTGAGTCTAGGGGTCCTTCTGCAATTCTTTCTGGCATCCCTTCAATTCCACCCGTTGCAAAGTTTCCTTCGCCCTTAGGGCCAAGTTCTGTGGAGTCGCCCTCTGGGACCCGGTTTGAGCCGTGTTCGAGGTGTTTGGATAGATTTCTGTTCTTGGCTAGTTCGGAGTTCGACAAACAAGCCGACGAAACCCTGGACGCATGTCGGCACAACCTGATTACCGTCCCCCAGCCTACACCTGTAAGGACTGGGGTGTCTACATCGGCTCTTGAACAGGAACTTGGGACCATGGTGCCTACACTGTGCATCACTGCCCCAACGTTAGTGCTTTGTCAAACTTTGTCGTCGCTTCTCCAGGTACTTTTTACTGATCGATGCCTTTTATTTTGTCGTATGTCATTATGGACACCTCATCGGTGGAGATAGTTGAAGAGTCTCAGTCGACGAGATCTCAGACTGACAGCCCTTCTCCTCTCTTAATCTCTATGTTTCCTTGGGTAACCTATGAGGTTCTTAACACCTCTTCGGTTATGAGTCCGGAGAGCATTGCGGCGCTCCCCATCGGGAATCAGGAAGGATTCTCGATTCACCACCCCGGCCCCCATGAGCCTATCTGTTCGTGTGCCAGGCAAGGTGAACCAAATTTCTTCCTTTTCTGTAAGGACGTGGTTACCCACTTGGGTGTCCGCTTTCCTTTGTCTGACTTTGAAATGCAACTCCTAAAGCATCTGACCCTTGCCCCCTTGCAACTTCACCCTAATAGTAGGGCTTTGATGAAATCTTTCGAGGATTTATGTGTAAATTTAGAAATCCCCTGTACGGTTCCTGTTTTCTTATATTAATTTAGTGTCCATACCGGTCGAGCCGGCCGAGAACCCCCAAGTAGGAAGGGATGGACTTCTTTAAGGAGTCATCCCAGCCGCAAGCTCTTTCCGATTTTTGCTGAGTCCTTCAAAAACTTTAAAAATAATTACTTCAAAGTGTCTGCCGAGCCTGGCAAACAACCTTTCTTTCTCCTTGGGCCAGAGTCCCCTGAAGTGAAGTGGAGATTCCCACTCTACTGGCCCCGTGCCCACCACGAGTTTTCCCCTTCTTTTTATCAATGTGAAGAAACGAGCCTTTCGGACTCGGATGCCTATTTGGTGATCCGAATCGATGCCTTCAGAGAAGCTTAAGGTATCTTGGGCGTTGCACCTCTTACACACCAACGTCAATCCGGGGATCCATATGTGGTATATTTTTGTCGTTACTTCTCATGATAACAACTGACTATTTTTGCTTTGTTGCAGCTTCTGTGATGGAAAATCAGGCCGGTGACTTGATACCTCGGTCCCTCAAGGCTTCTGGCTCCTCCAACGCGGCATCAGGCGCTTAACGTCCCCTCCGCTTTCTCTCCAAAATTAAGAGGACGAAGGTTTCGAATCCTGTCCAGGAAGCACCTGTTGAGACTAGCTCAGCTGACCCCACACCAGCTCCCTTGACTGCTGCCCCGGTCCCCGACGCCTCTTCTCTTCCCAGTGCACCCATCGTCGATACTCCGGCAGATGTGAGTTCTTCGATCCTAGTCCCTGAGGCTCTTAAGCTGACGCCCGGGTATCTCTAGGAAAAGGGTACTGAGGACCTTTCCCCTTCCTTCAGGCCCCCAAGCACTTGTCCGACTCGGCCCCTTTATCCGACGAGTTTATGAACGAGCTTGGACAGATGCAGCTTCACGCCTTCCGGACTGCTTCTCTTGTTCAGAGTCTAGTTACTCTGAAGACAAGGTACATCAAAAAGAAGGTGAAGCTTGCTGCGTCCTTGGCCGAGTCCCAGAAGGTCAAGGGAGATTTGGCCGCAGCCGAGCACGACCTCCGCATCGCCCAAGCTGAACTTCAACAAGCTTTGGCGAAGGCCGCCCTCATGACTAAAAACTTGAATGAGGTAAAGACTTTGTACGATGGGGCACAAGCGGAGATTAAGGAAGCCGGTTCCAAGCTCTTGAGCGCGAATAGGGAAGCAGCTGAGCTCTAGGAGATGATGGCGTTCGTGGCTTAGGAGTCTTTCAACAATGCCCTGGACCAAGTCCGATGCCTGAATGCCGGAATGACCTTGAACACGGAGGGAGAGCATTTCCAGTCTTATGTACACGACAGAGTGGTTACCCCTTACTGCGAGCAAGAGCGTTCCATGGTTTCGGCTGAGGACGTTCCGGACGTTGGTGGTGAAGTGGTCTCGGCTCCTAGGGATGGCGGTTCAGTAGGCGAGGCTTGAAGGGCCAGGATGCCAGTTTTATATGTAAGTGGAGACGTCGAAATATTCGGCCTCCACTCGTCTTCTCAATTAACGGGAAACACATTAACAAGATTACTCTTGAATGATAGGAAAAAAAACTAAATTGATACTAGGACTAGGAGCTGGTGGTGAGGTTCTCCACTTCAAATCTCTAACTGTAGTATGTTTTCAGTTTGTCCGTGTTCCAGGTGCACTTGATCACCTTTTTGTCGAGGGTCTCTAAAGTGTATGCCCCTTGTTCGAGGTTCTGCGTGACTCGAAACCGTCCTTCCCAATTGGTTGCCAGCTTCCCGTCCCAGGCATTTTTATTCCCGATGTCGACCCTACGCAGGACTAAGTCCCCGCTCTTGAAGCTTCTCAGTCTGACCTTTTTATTGAATTTCTTAGCCATGAGCTGTTTTGCTGTCAGATCCTGAAGATGCGCTTTAGCTCGGGTCTCCTCTATTAGATCCAGCTCGTTGGCCAATGCTTCGTTGTTGGCATCTTCGCCTTCCCGGAGTGTGAATTTTCTTCTCCAGGAGGGTTGCCCAACTTCTACTAGTATCATAGCCTTACATCCATAAGTCATTCTGAATGGAGTTTCCTGAGTGGATGTTTAGATTGTGGTCCTATGTGCCCAAAGGACATAATACAGCTGCTCTACCCAATTGGTCCCGGCATCCTGCATTCGTTTCTTCAATTCGTCTAGGATGACTTTATTGGCAGCTTCGGCTTGTCTGTTGGATTGAGGATGCTCCATTGATGAAAAGTGGTGTTTGATGTGGAAGTCGGACATCATCCCCAAATCTCTTATCGGTGAACTGAGTTCCGTTATCCGTGATGACTTCAGCCGGACATCATTTTGGACGTGGGTCGAGGTGATGGTAACTAACGGTTTGGCTTTAATCCACTTTGTAAAATAGTAAACGGTGACAATTAACCATCTCATATGTCCCTCAGTTGCTTTAAATGGTCCTAGAAGGTCCATTCCCCACTTGTAAAAAGGCCAAGGAGATGTGATAGCTGTCAGCTCTGAGGGATAGGACCATATGAAGTGCTCTGTTTTTGGACAACTTTTAGGTTTTTGTGATTTGAGAAATGGAACAATGGAAGAAGATTAGAAGTGGATTTGGATTGACACCATGGAATAGGAATTCCAATAAGTCTTGCAAGAATAACCACAATAGCACAGAAGCTATTGATAAGAAACAAAAAGTTCTTCACTAAGAACAAGGGAGAATAACTCTCAACCTCTCACACATAAAGTGCATTCTAATTTCATTTAACCAAAAGTTCTTACAATCTGTTGAAATGTAGCTTATATAGGTCACGAAACTATAAGCAAATGAAATGTAAATGCATCCTAAATGAAATACAAATGTAGCTTCCAAGGAAAACTATCCAAACAGCTGTTTAAAAACTGAAAATGGCACCTCTGCAGCAAAAATGTTAATAATCGATTATTTCGAATGGTAATCGATTATTTTGAATCAAATAATCGATTACTAACTCTTGGTAATCGATTACATTGCTCATATCAGTCCTGGAAACTGAGCATGAACAAAATAATCGATTATCTCTCTTAATAATCGATTATCACAGGAGCTCTTAAAACCATGTAATCGATTACACGTCGGAATAATCAATTACCATCGAGCTAAGTTCAAAAACTACACTACTGATGATCATGTAATCGATTATATAGGACTTGTAATCGAATACAATAGAACTATTCACAATTCTAACATTTATACAAGTGCATTTAATCTATTACAGGCTACTTGTAATCGATTACAACAGATAAATTCAGCATTTGGTAGCCTTCTTCATGGTTCTTCAAGAGATATAAGCTAGATTGTATATGATCTTGGAGTGTTTGAGCCCTATCCCTTGTCATTGGTCCTTTAATCACCCAAGAAAGTGCCTCCATGTGTAATTCCAAGTCTTCCTTCACTTGCCTTGGTTTTAGGATTGTATCACTTCGTGTACCTCGGTCAGCACGTATCCCGTCTGGTCAGGTCCTAGACAAAGCAGCATCGAGGTATGTGAGCTCTTACGATATAACTCGCCTTCTTGGATGGTGTACATGGCCGAGTCTCAAACTAACTTCTTGGCTTCTGTGGAGTCTTCCAATATTGTTCCTTGCTCTAAATAGTCGATTATCGGTTTCCTCCAATCCGTAGCCATCGAGATCATCATGATACAGGTGGGATGGAAAAAGCTCCTGCTAAATGACCGTACTGTGATTGCCTGTGCCCTTGGTACTTGCTAGCTTGAATAATATGTCGGCTCGGTCGTTCTCTTCTCTGGGAATATGGACGATGACTACTTCATCGAATTCGGCAATTATCTCCTTGACTCTGGCTAGATATTTTACCAGCAAGGGTTCTTTGGCTTGGTATCTTCCCTCAATTTGGGCCGTGACAAGTTGGGAGTCTGTGAATACCTTCAACTTCTAGGCTCCTTAGCTAGCGTTAGTCCCGCTATCAGTGCCTCATATTCAGCCTGGTTGTTGGACGTCGGGAAATTGAGTTGTAGCGATTGTTCAACGGATACCCCCTGCGGGCTTTCAATTATGATCCCGACTCCACTTCCTTTGGCGTTGGAAGAACCATCCACGTATAAGTTCTAGACCTCCGTGTCTTCTGATGTTGTCGGAGTGAGCTCTACTATGAAGTCGGCCAGAGCTTGAGATTTCATCGCCTGTTGGGCTTCGTATTTGATGTGTTGCAAACACATCTTAATTATAGATTAGTTTTAGGTCATATTTTTATTAAATAGTTAGGAAATAGTTCTAAAAATTAGTCATATTTAGTATTTTGCATTATAAAAGCATTTTAATATCATTTAAGTGTTTGCAGGCCAAAAAGAGGGAATTAAAAGCAAATAACAAGATCTGGAGCACCACGCGGGTCGC
>PYAF01002748.1:25834-38512 GCA_007407185.1 Glycine tomentella
CAAAGCAAGCAAAAATGGATCAAAAAGCAAACCTGGGAGGTGCAGAAAGCAAATCAGGCCCAAAGAAGCTTCTGGAGGTACCTTTAACTCGCCCAAGCGAGTTAATATAGTGTATTTTGCTCGCTTGGGCGAGCAACAACATCAATTGGGCCACTTGAAGGCCAAGTGGACGTGCAAGTTGGGCTTTTACTCGCCCAAGTGAGTAAAACATGAAGAAATTGGTCGCTTGGGCGACCAAACTCGACCAGGCCAGCCCCTATAAATATCCAAGCACCCCCAAGGCCAAAATAAATCCCTTTTCACTTCCATTCTTCCTCCTCCATTGCTTCTTAGCTTGTTTTGAGCCTTAGGCTCTTAAATATTAGTATTAGGTAGGTTAGGAAAGTGCGAGAAGCGAGATTTAGTGTGGAGACGGCAAGCGTACCAATTGTCATTGTAAGTTACAAAATTTATAAAAGTTCGTCTCCAAAGGGACTTGTGCTACTCAGTTTATCCAAATAAAACTTAACAGTTTAATAGTTATGTAAAAGGACTATGGTCAAAGTTTTGATGATTTTACAGAAATAAAGAAAAATTATGAAAGATTACGGAAGCTAATAAAACGATTTTAACTAAAGAAAAGCGTAGGATTGGGTTTCATCATTCATACCTCGGTATCCAATTAATATTACCATGTATAAATCATTTTCTATTATTATTGATGCACACATTAATTAACCTCGAATCGATTCCTCGCAATCTAGTTCTAAGGATATTTACCGAATATCGATCCCTCCCATATGAAGTAAATAATACAGCATTACAATCATAATCGCGTGCTATTTGCAATCTAAACGTTATGCTCTATTCCTAGCAACGTAACGTAAAGAGTAAAATTATTTAGTACAAATCCTAAGAGTACTTTCCAGTTAAACTTAGAATCCAATTTCATGAAACTAGTGATCAAGTAGAATCAAGCATTAAGAACGGAATAAAATTACCAATAATAAATAGAAAAGACTTATGCATAAATAAATATTAAAAGAGATACTTAAAAGTATAAGATTACATCCAATCCATAAGAGAAACTAACCAAGCATGGAGAGAACCTCCTTAAGAGAAGAATTGATCAAGGGCCCCATCACCGCTTCTTTCCGGCAGAGTCTCCACACTAAATCTCACTTCTCTCACTTTCCTAACCTACCTAATACTAATATTTAAGAGCCTAAGGCTCAAAACAAGCTAAGAAGCAATGGAAGAGGAAGAATGGAAGTGAAAAGGGATTGATTTTGGCCTTGGGGGTGCTTGGGTATTTATAGGGGCTGGCCTGGTCGAGTTTGGTCGCCCAAGCGACCAATTTCTTCATGTTTTACTCGCTTGGGCGAGTAAAAGCCCAACTTGCACGTCCACTTGGCCTTCAAGTGGCCCAATTGATGTTTTTGCTCGCCCAAGCGAGCAAAATACACTATATTAACTCGCTTGGGCGAGTTAAAGGTACCTCCAGAAGCTTCTTTGGGCCTGATTTGCTTTCTGCACCTCCCATGTTTGCTTTTTGATCCATTTTTGCTTGTTTTGCTTATTTGAAAGCCTCGGAAATCCACGAAATCTATCAAAATACAAGGCATGATTGGATTAATCTTCCAAAATATAAAAACTACATTCATACAAGTAATAAATATAATTTAACTAGGTTTAGGGCAAGTTTATAAGCAAAGTTTTTGAAATCAAAAGATAAGTGCCTATATTTGAAACCTGGATTTAATTGAATTAGAGCACTTATCACTAGATCCACGGGGTCTTGATCACCATCTCTTACCAGAAAAAAGTCACACTTCATATACTCAGTCTTGCTCAGGCTTATCATGAATCCTTTAGACTCCAAAGTATTTCTCCACAATCTAAGTTTCCTATTAACACCGTCTTTGATCTCATCAATAAACACAATATCATCTGCAAAAAGCATACACCAAGACACTTCCTCTTGAATATCTTTTGTTAGTTCATCCATCACTAAGGCAAAGAGATAAGGACTAAGAGTCGAACCTTGGTGTACACATACCGTGATATGAAATCCCTTGATGTTCCATTACAAGCTTTCACACATGTGGTAGCCCCATCATACATATCCTTGATTGCATTAAAATATTTTAATGATACTTTTTTCTTCTTAAGAGTCCACCATAAAACTTTTCTTGGGACCCTATCGTATGCTTTCTCAAGATCTATGAACACTATATGTAAGTCTTTCTTCTTTTCTCGATACCTTTCATTAATTGTCGCATTAAGAAAATAGCTTTTATGCTACATCTTCCTGACATAAATCCAAATTGATTTACCGAAACCTTAGTCTCCTTCCTCAAGTGATGTTAAATAACTCTCTCCCACAACTTCATAGTATGACTCATGAGCTTAATGTCTCTATAGTTAGAAAAATTCTGGATATTTCCCTTGTTTTTGTAAATAGGCACAAGCATATTTTTTCTTCAAGCATCAGGCATCTTATTTATTTGAAGAATCTTATAGAAAAGATTGGTCAACCATTTTATTGCCACATCTCCCAGGCCTCTCCACACTTCAATAGGGACGTCATCGGGTCCCCAAAGCTTTATGTAACTTCATGTGTATTAAATTCTGCACATAAATCTTCTATTCAAATCATCATAAGCACCCTCCATGTCCACCTCACTTTATCACCATCCCCATTAAAAAGTGTGTTAAAGTATTTTAGCCATCTATCATTTACATCTTCATATCTTACCAATTTTTTTTTTTTTATTTTCATCCTTGATGCATCTAACTTGGATGAGGTCTTTACTCTTCTTATCCCTCATTTTTGCAGTTTGTATATATGTTTTTCACCATCCTTCTCCCAAGATTTTTATACAAATCGTCAAAAACCTTGCCTCTAGCTTCCCGCATTGTTTTCTTTGCATTTTTCTCGCTACTCTAAACTTTTGCAAGTTTTCATCATTGAGACTTTTGTGCAAAGATCTAAAGCATTCATTCTTCTGTTTAATTGCCTTTTGCACCTCTCTATTCCACCACCATGTTTTCTTTGTAAGAACTATAATTTCTTTGCCTTCTTCCATCACCCTTCTTCCCATATTTTGGACACACACAACCAACTTATTCCATATTTCATCTGCTTCTCCAATAGACTCCCATGGTCCTTCACGAAACATGTTTTCCTTGAACTCTTTTTGTTTTTCCTCTTTTAGCTTCCACCATCTTATCCTTGGGCTTTGAGTTATCTTCCTCATATTAAGTACTTTATTGAACCGAACCTCTAGAACTATCAACTTATGTTGCGTAGCGACACATTCTCCAGGGTAGACCTTGCAATCGATACAAGAATTTCTATCTTCTCTTCTAGCCATAAAGAAATCAATTTGACCAGGATTTTGGCCACTATAATAAGTGATAAGACGAGAATCCCTTTTTCGTTATAATGTATTCGCTAGGATCAAATCATAAGCTTGTGCAACGTTCAAGATATCTTCTCCAGTCTCATTTCTTGTCCCATAGCCAAAACCTCCATGAATTCTATCAAAACCTCCACTGTTTTACCAACATGACCATTTAGATCTCCTTCTAGGAAAATCTTCTCCTCTCGTGGTATCCCTCTCAAAAGCTCCTCTAAGTCTTCCTAAATTGGTTCTTTTCATTTGATTGTAGTCCAACTTGTGGTGCATACACACAAAGGATATTTTAAATTAAATCACCCATTACAAGCTTAATCATCATAATCCTGTCACATTTTGTTTTGACGTCAATGACTTTATCTCGAAAACTTTTATCGATCATAATTCTAACCCCATTTCGACTCCTTGTTATACATGTATACCACAACTTGAAACCGGTGTCATCCACTTCCTTGACCTTTTCTCCAACCCGCTTAGTTTCTTGCAAGCAAAAAATATTGACTTTCTTCCTGACAAAAACATTTGCTAACTTCCTTAGTTTACCTGTTAATGTTCCTATGTTCCAACTTCCCAATTGCATCCTTAACCCCTAGGTAGTGTTTGCCCATCACACTCATCCATCTGCATGTTGGGACCCTTGCCTACTTGTCACCAAATCTGGGTGAATACCTGGTGCCTTGCCTTGCGGCAAGGACCCTAGCTCACTTATCACTACATCCTGGGATTGGTGTAGTGCTTTGCCTTGTGGCAAGGGCACTAACTCATTTTTCGCTACATCCGGGGCCCGATGTAACACGTCGCTATGAAAGGTACGCCCCAAGGAAATATCATAAAGGTTCATCTTATAAAAATAGTTGTTTTCTTACAGTCAATTGGCAACACCTGACACCAACCCTCCTCCTTTATCCTGGCTTGGGACAGACCATGCATGCAAACACACATAGGCGAAGTTACATTCAATTCATGAATATAATGTTTTAAAAGAATAACAAAAAATCAGAATATTGAGATAAATATATAATTATATAAGAAAATATAAGATATATAACAAATTGCATCCGATACCCCTATATTTTTGCACCCTAAAATTTGAAAAATAAACACAAGATTACGAGCGTAATTTACTCAAAAAAAATGACATATAAATACACGATGTATGTCAATGGAAATTATGTGCTGCCAGTGATTCCTCCAAGGGCCCTAGGCAGGGTGCCCCTTTGTCATTTTACCTTTTCATCTTAGGCTACGAAGGGTAAAGTTTCCTTATCAAGAAAGCTAAGGCCAAGGGTGATCTGCACATAATACAAGTGTGTAGAGGGGCCTTCTCTCTCACACACTTGTTTTTTGAGGATTGTTTTCTCTTTTTCAGTGTTAATGAGTAGGAGAGTGGTTACATAAAAGACGTTATCACTGCATATGAAAAAAACTTTTTGGTCAATTTATCAACTTGGCTAAGTCGGAAGTCTTCTATAGCATAAATACCTCAAGCAACACTAAGGAGACTGTCAACCACTTTCTTGGAGTGGCGGAATGTTTCAGATCTGATAATTATTTAGATCACCCTTCTATGGTGAGGAGGAAGAAGAGAGTCGTGTTTAATTATCTCAAGGATGGAGTTAGGCGTAAGATCAACAATTGGACCGACAAGCATTTGTCTAATGCGAGAAGGAAAATCTTGGATAAATCAGTAGTGCAAGCCATCCCGACATACCACATGAGTAGATTTCTAATTCCTATATTTGTTACGGAAGAGATCCAGCGGATGCTTAACTCATTCTGGTAGGGAAACAATAGAGGTATAGGGAGAGGGACTAGATGGTTAAGTTGGGACAAGTTAGCAGTGAGAAAAAAGAATGGAGGAATGGGTTTTTGTCACTTCTACAGCTTCAATTTGGCCATGCTAGCAACGCAAAGGTAGAAAAGTTTTTCCAACCAAGATGCTATGGTGTCAATAGTTTTCAAAGTTAAATACTACCCATGAGGGGTCTTTTTGGAGGCCAATATCAGCCACAACCAATCGAGGCATGAGGTTGAGAGTGGGAAATGGTAGGATGATTAACTTATGGCATGGTCTGTGACTAAAAGACCAAACAAATCATTTTGTATGAGCAGCTCACATCCAAGTACTAAAAGCTTCTTTGTGGCAAATCTAATTGATGATACTACAGGTGGCTAGAATTTGGAGCTGGCTTCCAACTTGTTGCAGCAATGTGACTTAGAGGAGCTTATGAAAATACCTTGTTGTTGTGGTTTAATTTAGGGGAATTGGAAAGCTCTATGGAATTTGTCTGTTACAAATAAATTGAAGATTTTGCTATGGAAACTCATGCAGGGTTGCCTCCCTACATGGATTGGACTCCAGTTCAGAGGAGTCCTTTGTCCTTTTAGTTGTTTTTTTACGAATCTAACCATTGAGAACTATTGGCATTGTTTCATTGGTTGTTCTTATGTGATTGATTGTTAGAGAGATGAGGTTGTGACATTATATTCAAGGAGTCATGTCTAGAGTAGAAGGCTTCTCTGATTTTTGAGTTTGATTTTGGAAAGGCCGTCAGGTAGTATTCTCAGAGAAGTGGCCATGCTTTTGTGGTCTATCTGGTGTAGGAGAAATGGTAAGATATGGGAAAATATAGTCATAACCATTGTTATTGTTGTTCGTTGTGCAAACCAGGTTTTGAGGAATTCGAAGAGTGCTCGTCAGAAGACTTCTTGTCTTCCCATGCAGCAAGTTGATCATTTGCCTTGGTAAAAACTGCCTTCAGGTTTGGTGAAGTGCAATACTGATGTGGCGATGTTCACTAACCAAGGTAAGTTTGCCATGGGTTTATGTTTGAGAGATCATTCTAGTGCTTTTATTTGCGCCAAATTCTGTTCCTTTATTTGGGCTAGTTAATCCGGTAGAAGCATAAGCCTTGGCTTTGCTTGAGGCTATTAATTGGATTGCTGATTTGGGTTACAATAGAGATATTATAGAGTCTGATTGTAAATGGGTTATTGAGGGGATTAAAGGGGACTGTATAGAGCATAAAAATTTAGGTGTTATTATCTGTTTATGCAAGTATGTTATCTTTTTTTTCCAAACTTTGAGATAAGTTTTATTAGGAGGCAAACTAATTTTGTTGTTCATCTTTTAGCGAGGCAAAATTTCATACTAGCCACTAGATTTATGATTACATACCATCTTGTATTGAGACTTTTATTATTAATGAAATGGTTGTTAGATCAGGACGTTAGACAATCCAAGATTATGCATTGTTTTGCACTACAAAAAAAATCGTTATTTCCGACGGACAAAATCCGTCGCTAAACTAGAAAATCTGTCAAAAAAATCATTTTTCCGACGGAATTCCGACGGACAAAAATCCGTCGCTAAAACGCTCGTAGGAAATTTTATTTGTAGGAATTTCTTTTGTCCGTCGGTAATTTCCGACGGATATATCCGTCAGTAATGACTCGTGGGAAATTTCCGACGGATAAGCGCTTTCTACGTCGGTTCGAAAACCATCTTTAAATCTAGTGTTGTGGAAAGTCAACACCTTCTAAGACAGTTTTCCAAATAACCGTCTTAGAATGTCATTTTTAAAATAAAGAAATTGAGTATTCTAAGACGATTTTTTGCAGAACCGTCTTAGAATATCTTTTTTTAAAAAAAAAAATCAAATTGACAGATATCATTCAAAGCTTACACACTAATCCTAATTCCAGCATGATTCACAAATATCATTACAAATAACAATTTTTTTCAAAGACCAAAAGTCAAGCAAAGTATTTTAGGGACAAAAATAAAATACAACTATATTTCAGGGTTTAAAACATATTTGAACCTAAATAAAATATATCGTAATCATTAATAAAAGCAAAATACAATTAACACAAGTATGATAAAATAAAATATTGATCTCTAGGATTTCCACTGACATAATAAACTTATTCTAACAAACCATAATCATAATTAACTTGGGAAGGATTAATAACTTCAAAAGATAAACAACAAGATAACAAAAGACTTAAATTATATATTTAATTTCCCCACTACTCATTAATAATGAGCTAACTCCTTATTAATTGGCACACTAAGAGGTTGAAAAAACCCATATACAGAGGTTGGTAAAAAAACACAAGAGGCAGGGCAGGGAGGTTGATGCAAAATTGAGCAATAAAAACATATATAGTCCATAGTTAGCAAAGATAAGTGTCAACTTACAATCTCATCGTCAAAATCATACAACTCAGCAGCTACAAAATGAAAAATATTAATGTTAGTAACTTCAAACTTCCTTACAAGTTAAAAGGCAATATTAGCTAAACAACCAGGAGTCAACTTTTCGCTTGTAAGCATGTTTAATAACAAATAAGCTTCACTAAACATAATAACCAGTTCGTTCTTCCAAAAGAGTAGAAACGAGTGACTTGTAGCACTTATGTATATACAACCAAAATATACAAACAAGGATAATGGTATATTAACATGAAGAGAAGAATCATAAATTGGAACAAGAAGAAAAGGTTTACACTTTCATAATTAAAAGGAAATAATTGAAATGAAATCAATCAAATAATTACAATATTTTATAGAATACACAATTTTTAATTGACCTGTCAATTCATCTCCCAATTGGTCATAGTCACTGCTTGTATTCGAGTATCAAAAGCCAACTCCAACAGGAGATTCCAAGAATAACATGTTGGCTTCTGCAACATCACAGATATCATGATTTCTTAGCACACCAATTAGTAAGAGAAATGTTAATTTATATAACATATTTTAAACTAAAAGAGAATTTAAAGAAAAAAGAGAAGTAAAAGATGTGATAAATGATGTAATAGAAAAAGAGAAAGTGTTGTATAAATTATTATAAGAGTTGTTACATGAATAACACATCACACTATTATAAATTATTTTGTGGGGACCAATAATGGGCACTAGTTGTGGTTCATCATCAGAATTTTATACATTTTGGCATGAAAAGAAAAGTAAGCTTGTGGCAGAAAGTATGTGTATATAGTGCTTGTGGTCATCATCATAATACCTCTGTTCCAAGAGAAGTTATTAAATTTGAGGCCTTGGCCATCAGTGTCCACTAAAAATGGACCAATCTCCTGTGTTGCTCCATATCCCACAGAAGCCCACCCAGGACCTGTAACACAAAATCATGTTGTCAACTTCAAAATTTTGGTAAAAATACAATTATTTCGGACAGAATATATTCCGTGGGAAATATTCCATCGGAATTTCCGCTTTTTCTTGTAGTGGTCTCTCTAATCATTAGACTTTGACAATACCATAAGGTCGTGTTCTTGCCTCAAATGATCTTGGCTCAAATTCAACATATCATAAAGCATGAATACTAGAAAGTGTAGTGATTACATGCAATAGCTAGTAGCAAAAATCATGCACAACCAATAATCCAATATCTATCGTGGATAGGAAGAAGATGGAATTAACCATAAAGAGAGGTGAACAAAGTAAAGATAGCTTTAGAGATAAACATTAAAAGACAAGATGAACCTATCCCAAAATGAAAATGGCGTGTCAACCAGTTAATTAGAGTAGACTAGAGAAATCATGCACCAAAGTATGACGTGTTTGGCCATGACAAATGTGGTTAACTCCTATTATACATGTGGGTAAACCAATGTAAGCTTAAACCAGAATAAAAGTATTTAATTTCCCCTAAATATTAATAATTTTACCTATTTAATTTCCCCTTCAATAATTAAGTTTATCATTTTAACATTATAGATTATACTCATTATTTAAATAATATAAAAAATAAAAATATAATATACATTATTATTAATGTTTTCTATTTTGACTTATAATAAAAATTAATTATTACCATTTTAAATATAAATTAGAAATATTAGATAATTAAATATAAAAACAACGTATTAAATTAATTATATAAATTATAAATATTGAACAATTTAATTTTAAAAATATAAAAGTATTATGAATCATATGTTTGGAAGATGAAAAGAATGAAAAGGAATGAAGGAAAATAACTAATATTGTTCTCAGTATTTGATATTATATTTTTACAAACAAAAAGAAACTAAATTATTCTTATGTTTTTAAATTGTTATTAGAAATTTTATGGAATTAAAGACATTTAATTAGGTTTTATTCCATCATAGATTAAGGAAATTCCTATAAAGAGGCAACTCCAGTGCACTCAAAGGAATAATCCACACCCATCCCACCACTCATTTCCTTAACCAATTCTGAAACAGATTTAGCTGACTCACCAGCCTTTATAAAGTCAGTCAGTCCAAAAGCCTCTCCTTTTTATATCTTAATCTCATTTTTGTCAATTTGAGTATATCTTACTTGCTCCCAGCATTTTGGCTTCACTTATAGCTTGCAACAAAAGTCACAAAGCAGATCTCATTTACAATCAAAATTCAAGCTTCAAACTTTAGAAGGAAAACAAAAAAATGACAGTCCAACACAAACATACAAGATTCATTTTATACATACCCCAAATCCAACAGCTCCAAGACTCGTTAGTTATTTCATAATTTTAAATACCTACAAATATATGTCAAAAGCATCTTCAAATATCAGTTATTTTTAAAACAAAAAATGAAAATCAGCTAATGCATTAAGATGTTTTTTGCCTCACATAGTTATCAGTTATTTGCCTTAGCCGTGACGGAGCAAAATTAGTTATCAGCTAATACTAGACATTAATGCATTAAGATGCTTTTAAAACAAATAAACTATTTCTATTATTTAGTTGCAATTGAGCAGCAAAATTATCAGATTGCTTAAGAACCAGATTTTGCTATGGGGTAACCATAATCATTGCAGATGAACAATAACATTTTATTTCTGAAAGAAAGAAAAATCTGATGAAACAAGGTTAAAGTACTTTTTGTTGGCTTGCTTGTTATTTCCCCTTTTCTATTAATAGTTCAGTTCAAGTGAAAAACATACCAAGCTTCATGAGCAAAACCTTTGCAATTGATTGCTATGCAGTATGCAATATGCAATTTATTGCTCACCCACCTCAACAATCATGATACAGGTAAGAACTATGATCTGTGTTAGCAACCTTTTTCTGGTTTCCAGTCAGTACAGAGTAATCTGTGTAAATGCAAATACTCAATAAATTCAAGAAAACAGATTGTTAACGCAAGCCAAACAAGAGAAATTCACAAAATATACCCATTTTTTGATAAGATACATCTCCAACCTTAAACTCTGAGAGGTAGCGGTGGTAATCGCCCTTCATCTTCAAGTAGAAGACCTTGGACTCGCTGGCGAAGACGGAAGGTACGAGGTTGGAATCGAGGAGGTTGAGGATGCTGCCGCAGACCTGCGTGAGCTCGTTCTCGACCTTGGATCTGTAGTGCTTCACGAGGGACACGTGGTCGTCGTTCTTGCGCCCTTCCTCCTTCTGCTCAATGGAGGACATGATGCGCCACACGACACGCAGAGACACGATGACGTTCTTGTAGGCCACCGAGAGGAGGTTGCGCTCCTCCACCGTGAGCTCCGACGCCGGCGTCCACCCCACTACCACCTTATGCATGAACTCCACCATCTCCTCGTAACGCTCTGCCTAGTCCGACAGCTTTGCAAGGACATGTATTGTTCTCTGTTTAGCCCCTCTGCTCCTACCATTCTCTTCTCTTCTTCTGATTTGCTTGCGAGTAGAAAGAAATATAGAATAGCACACTCACTCGACGGCTAGGGTTGATAACTTTTGTGAAAAATGAAAATTTCTGACGTAATGAATATCCATGGGAATATTCCGTGGGAAAATCTAAAATTTCATATGGAACTTCATCCATGGGAATAGGTCCGTCGGAAAGGCGCTTATTTTTTGTAGTGTTGATGATAACAAAAATATAAATAATTAATGGGCTAATGGTTTATGTTAAATAGAATATAGTTATAAGCTCAATTGGTAACATATCTTTACCCTTATGCTTTTACATGTTATCATTCAAAAAGTTATTGAAACTTTTTTTATTAATAACTTAATTTAGCATGCAATGCATTGTTACAAAATAAGCATCCTACCCTTTGTGAAAACTAGTGTCAATACATTGAGTCATGCTTTGTACATTCAAAGGAAATATTCACTTTTACCAAATGTTTTATACTAAGCTTAAATGATGTCCAATTATGTGCTAAACACATGATAGCATACATGAGACAAAATTTGTATCTTGATGATTCCATTTTTCCTTTTATAATTTAAATTGCTAACTTTTGAATTTCAGGTGTACTAAGATAGAGATAAATTGGAAGAATATCACAATAGACAGGGAATCGAATAGTACAAGTAGAGTAGAGAGCTGCAAATATAGTGAACTATTGTTTTCTCTCTCTCTCCCCTCAATAAGTTGTCACGTAGTAGAAAATGACAAGTTGTTGATAACAAAAAAATTGACGAAGAGTCTAATCCGACAATGGATATTTTTGGAAGCCTATATAAAGACCCTTAAGCCTGAGAGTGAAATGTGAAGAATTATTACAAGATATCATATTCTCTCAAGTGTGGTTACTCTACTAAATTCATTGGACAAGAAGTCTACACAAGCTTAATTTGTTATCCTTTGCTTTGCAAAGTCCTTTTTGTGTAATATATTTTACATCGTTATATCCTCTATGTGAGAGTTGAATCTTTGTATTCATTCAAATCTTTGTTGTTTGTAAAAGTTAGGAGAGATTTAGTGTTGAATAATACTTAGGTGTTCTTAAACTTTAGAGGGGTTTAAGAGTGTGCCAGAAGTGGCCTTGAGAATACTGTTGCAGTTAGGAGTGCAGGACTAAATACTTGTTTGCAATCAAGTTTGATTACTGACAGTTTGTAAAAGAGAACTGAACGTAGTTTAGGTTGAGTAAACCAATATAAATTAAGTATTTCTACTTCGCTCTTTAGTATTTAACTTATATTCTTTTGAACATATCTCTACACACTTGGACATACTAGTTTACATGTGGATAACATTTGTGAAAAAGTCTATAAGTGATTGGACGACAATCATTGTTTTATTGAAACTATTTTTTAGTCTTTGGACGATACATTAAAAAATTTATTTTCAACATCTCTTAGTGAAAACTTGTAACACCCCGTAGGCCTCCGGTGCGTTAACATTAATAATATCAGTTAGAGCGCATTTATCATAAAAGAGAATTCAGCGGAAGCATAGAACCGTTTTTCTTGATTCATTATGTATGGAAGAACACAACTGTAAAGTACAATACAAACTCATTCTGATCCAGTTTCTCAAATTAGATATCAAAGGCCATACAACTTAC
>PYAF01002748.1:43678-67554 GCA_007407185.1 Glycine tomentella
TGACCCCAAGGGTATTTTGTAATTCCCATTTTATAGGAATGTGTTATCACTATTTATTCTGTCCACATTTCTAATTCCCTCCTACAATTTCCTTTAAACATGTATTTTACTGATTAATTCGAAATACTAACTACGAAATTAATTCGAAATACTGATTACGAAATTAATATACAGATAATTAGTTGGGGTGTTACACTTATTGTGATAACATGTCATATAGAATAGGTGGTGCCATATTGTTGCATAACTTGAAAATTACATGAGCATAATAGCTATTTTGTCATTCCACGACTAGTATGATAGTTATTATAGGATTATTTTGATTCAAAATTATTTTCAAATATTAATTAAAATTATTATATTTTTGTTAAAAAAAATATAGATTAATAATTGAATTAATTAATTTTGAATAATTAAAATCAAGACAAATAATCCTGATTATTTCCTAAGAAAACTGTTTACATTGCGAGTAATTTGTGGGTCTTCTAAAATGGTCATGTGTTAACACACGCTGCATACCACAATCATCTATCATGATTGTATGAAGCACACGCTACCTATCATGACCGGATTTTAGAATCTTAATGATTTTAAAATTTTGATAAGCTAAGCTTGCACGTTCATCGACTTGCGACGGCTTACATAGTCTTTGAAATTAAACAAAGAATACTCGAATTTAAAAAATCTTGGAAATTGGAAAATTATAAATTTTAAAATATTGAATGGGTGAAGGTTTTTAATTAAGTAATTAATTTAAAACCTACGGCTCCTATTGTGGGTTTATTAGTGAAATGGTTATCGCTGAAGCCCCATCGGATAAGGATAATCAGATTTTGCTACATTAAACCTTAATACTTTCAAAATTTTAGTAAAGTTTTGTACGGTCCATCGTCAGCAACACTTAGACACTAAAGATAATTTTGAAAGTAAACAATGGTTAAATACATTCAACTTTGGTAAAGTTGTTAACCCTCCCATCGAGGCTCTAGCAATGGAACTAAAGGCCCAAAATAACAATATTAGTTTTACAAGTATCTTGCCCATCGTAAGCCTTGTAAAGATAACTAATGAATTGTTGAACTAAAAACGAGTAGTAGTTATTAGAATCTACAAGGGCTATATTCGTTTGTTGTTATTCTTGTTTGTAATTATGTGCTTGTTTTCAGAAAAATGTCTTCATTCAATCCTTTAGCTACTATCTTGAGCCAAAAACCTATGGATGGTACAAACTACAAACAATGGAAAACCAATTTAGATATTGTTCTTCAATATGAAAAGCTCAATTTTGTTTTGACTACCCCAATGCCAACACAGCCCACTGAGAATTTTTCTGAGGCAACAAAGACACGTTTTCAGCAGGAGAAGGAAAGATGAGAGAAGGCAAATGTGGCAGTTCGTGGCTATATTTTAGCCAGTCTCACCAGTCACCTTCAAGAGCAAGTGAGCATGATTGAGAGTGGAGCAATGATGCTCCAGACTCTTGATGGTATGTTTGCTACGTCTAGCAGCTCTGCTAGGCAGAATGCACTGAATGCAGTCACCAAGACAATTATGTCTGGAGGGAGTGTGCGGGATCATTGTTTGGCAATGATAGCAAACTTCAAAAAGGTTGAAGACCATGGGGTCAGATTTGAACAAGAAGTAAAAGTTAACCTTCTCTTGCAATCACTGTCTGAATACTTCAATCAATTCAAGATGAATTATAATATGAATAAGATGAATCTTGACCTTACTCAACTGATGCACGAGCTTGAGAGTGCTGAAGTCTCTAGTCAAGCAACGAAGTGCCCTTTTTGCTGGTGAGAGTTCTGTGAAATGTAAGGGGAAACTCAAGGGAAGGAACAAGAACAAAAATAAGAAATCAGGTATTCCAGTTGCCAAACTAGTTGCAATGAAGCAGCCAAAAGGCAAGTGCTTCAAGTGCCTAAAAAGAGGGCATTGGAAGAAAAATTGCCCACGTATGAATCAACCAGGTATGGATAACTTACATGTGATTGAAGCTTGTTTAGTGGAGAATTACAATGATAAATGGATCATCGATTCAGGAGCCACTAACCATGTTTGCTACTTTTTGCAGTGGTTCATACATAGCTTGCCTTTAAGTGAAGGACAAAGAGTTTTGAAGCTTGGAAATAGGGAGCTTGTGTCTGCACTAGCAGTGGGACAAGTTATTTTATCTTTTGATAATTGCAGAACTTTGGTTTTACAATACTATTTATTTATTTCAGATTTTCAGAGGAATTTAATCTCTGTTAGTTGTTTGATTAAACATGGTTTGACAGTTCAGTTTAATTCCTCGGTTTCAATAAGAAGTTCATCTTCTTTTATTTGTTCTAGTGAAATGATTAATGGTCTTTATTTCCTTATTCCTGTGCACTGTGAAGTTAATCATTTTGAATTAGGAGATGTTGAGCATATTCATTCATCAAAGAAAAGAAAAGTCTCCAATGAAACTTATCTTTGGCATTTGAGATTGGGTCATATTAACTTTAATAGGATACAAGGTTTGGTCAATACTGGGATTTTAAAATCCTAAACTTTGAACCGATACCAGTTTGTGAATCTTGTTTAGAGGGTAAAATGACTAAGAGATCTTTCAAGGCCAAGGGAAATCGTGCCACACTTCAGCTGGAATTGGTACATACTGATGTATGTGGACCAATAAATGTCCAGGATAGAGAAGGGTATCAGTATTTCATCACATTTACTGATGATTACTCTAGATTTGGACATGTGTACCTGATACATCACAAGTTTGAAGCTTTTGAAAAATTCCAAGAGTTCAAGGCTGAGGTAGAAAAACATCTTGGTGTTCAAATTAAGACTCTTCAGTCTGATTGAGGGGGTGAATACCTATCTGGAGAGTTCAGTCTTTCCTGACAAAAGAGGGGATAGTTTCACAATTATCTTCTCCAGGGACACCCCAGCAGAATGGAGTTGCTGAAAGAAGAAATAGAACCCTTTTAGATATGGCAAGATCTATGCTCAGTTATTCATCTCTTTCTGATTTATTATGGGGATATGCCTTAGAAACTGCTATGTACCTTTTGAACTTAGCTCCGTCCAAGTCGTTTTCGAAGACACCAATCAAATTATAGAAAGGGTGTAAGCCCATCATGAATCATATTCGGATTTGGGGTGCTCCGGCACATGTTTTACAACAGAAGCCAAATAAGATGGAATCGCGTACAGAAGTATGCATGTTTATAGGCTATCCTAAAGGAACCAGAGGTTGGTTGTTTTATAGTCCAAAAGAAAAGAAGGTCATAGTGAGCACTCACGTGACTTTCTTAGAGGAAGACTATATGGCAAATTATAAGCCAAGAAGTAAGGTTATTCTTGATGAGCTAGTCTCAGATCAAGTTTCACCTCAACCTCAGGCGGTTCCAGCTTTTGTTCCTATGGTTGTTCAAAGAGGGGAAAATATACCTATAGTTGAACACATAGGAACCAGATTCAGAACCAGAAGTTCAGTATGATGTTCAACAAGTGGAACCTATAGAAATGCAATTACAACTTGTGGATGAACAAAATCAAGAATTGGTTAACCCACATAATGTGGTTCCTCCATAAATTGTTAATCCACCTAATTTGGAGCGTCCTGTAGATGCACAACAACAAGTGCGGAAAAGTCGTAGTAGGAGATTGATTCGTAAACCCGCAAGATTTCTCTTGTTGGGCGAAACATATCAGGATGTCATCATTGAAGAAGATGATGATCCACGAGTTATGACGAGGCACTAGGAGATGTTGATGCTCAGGAATGGCTTGAGTCTATGAATCATGAAATGGATTCTTTGTATTCCAACTCAGTTTGGTCTCTTGTAGATGCACCAAAAGGGGTAAGACCCATTGGGTGTAAGTGGATCTACAAGAGAAAGAGAGGATCCGACTGGAAGGTTGAAACCTCCAAAGCTAGATTGGTGACAAAAGGGTACACCCAAATAGAAGGTGTGGATTATGAAGAAACATTTTTGCCGGTTGCCATGCTTAAGTCTATCCGGATTCTTTTAGCTGTTGCAACAAATCTTGATTATGAGATTTGGCAAATGGATGTCAAAACTGCTTTTCTAAATGGAAATTTGGAAAAGGATATCTATATGCAGTAACCAAAAGGGTTCATAGCCAAAGGGAAAGAAAACATGGTATGCAAGTTGCAAAGGTCCATTTATGGACTTAAGCAAGTGTCCAGATCATGGAACATCAGGTTTAATCAAGCCATTAAGTCTTATGGTTTTGAGAAAAGTCCTGATAAGCCGTGTGTGTACAAAATGATCCAAGGGGAAGTAGTATCTTTTTTGGTGCTTTATGTAGATGATATACTCCTTATTGGTAATGATACGAAGGTATTATCAGGTATAAAGACCTGGTTGAGCAAGCATTTTGATATAAAGGACCTAGGACAAGCCAATTATATTCTTGGTATTAAACTCTTACGAGACCGAAAGAATAGGATATTGGCATTATCCTAGGCTAATTACATCGACAAAATACTTGCCAGGTTCAGCATGGAGAATTCCAAGAGGGGAATTTTACCCTTCAGGCATGGGATCATCTCTCCAAGGAGCATTCTCCTAAAACTCTTGGGCAGAGAGAACGTATGAGTAAGATACCTTACGTTTCAATAGTAGGTAGCCTTATGTATGCTATGTTGTGCACCAGACCAGATATATACTATGCAGTGGGAGTAGTAAGCCGGTACTAATCTAATCCTGGAGAGGAACACTGGATAGCAGTTAAGCATATACTTAAGTATCTTCGAAGAACGAGAGATTATATGTTGGTCTATTCAAGTCGGAGTCTGGAAACCATTGGCTACACAAACTCAGATTTCCAAGGAGACATTTATTGGATATAGGGGGAGAATCATGAAGAGTGTAAGAATTTTATTCAAGAATGTGTTTTGAGCTTTCAACATACTTGGAGTGCCTTGAAGTTTATTATATGATTCAAGTGTAAGAGAAAGGCAATCTGATTGATCCATGCATTCATTCATTCATCTATTAGCTTAAATGACTTTTCCTAAAACATCAAAGCTTTATATGTTTTAGTTAAGTTTTTAATCTGTTTAAAAGGTTTTTGGAAAATGGTTTTTACCATTGTTTAATCGATTACCTGTCGGATTAATCGATTATTTGGCCTTTGATTGAAACTAGAATTGCTTTGTTAAAGGTTAATCGATTACCATAATTCGTAATCGATTACATAGTTAAAATCAGTTTTAAAGGTTTGCTAGTTTAATCGATTACCATCATTTGTAATCGATTACATAGTTCATTTTGAAAATTCTAACCTGCTAACTTAATCGATTACCAAATCAGTAATCGATTACACAGTTCAATTTGTGAAATGAACTTTCTAGTTTAATCGATTACAGCTCGAGATAATCGATTATTTTGCTCGTTACTGAAACCCAGAAATATTCTTGAACAGATTAATCGATTAAGTAACAATTTAATCGATTACATATGCGTTTTAATCGATTATCTGGCGTGTGTAATTGATTATTGTTAGTTACAGAGTTTGTTATAAATAGAATTAGAAGCTTGGCTTGTGACAGAACTTTTGATCATTCGTATTTCTTAGTATACACAAGCTTTCCATATTCTCTAAAAGTAATTCTCTGTGTTTTATTGCTTCTTGCTACTTTCAAATCATTCATGGGTCTTTGAATGAATCTTGAGCAAGAAACTTTTCAAAGATAAGGAAAAGCATGTTCTGATTTCGTTTTTGCTATTCAACCTGATTTGCAAACTCATATGCATGACATTCACTGGATCGTCAGGTTGTATTTCTCCTTAATCTTTGTGTGTAAATTCGTATTTGAATTTTTGTTGTAATTGCTATTGTAAAGTGGGTTCTTCTTGCTTGGTTCTAGAGAAGGGTTCTCTAGTGCAAAGAACAGAGTAGTGTTCTTTGGTTCTTGCTCCTTAGAATTCTAATAGAGTTTTAGTTTTCTATTCTTTATCTAAGGGTTGATAAAGGGGAGATCTTGTAATAAGCTTGTAAGAACAAGATTTATAATAGTGGAACTCTAATCTAGTGTTGATTAGAAGAAACTGGATGTAGCTTCAGTGGTGAAGTGAACCAGTATAAATTGCTTGTGTAATTATTTCTCTATCTCTAATACTCTGATTGTTCATTGATTCTTTGATTCATATTCATTGTTTAACAAGTTCTGTTTTGAGCAAATTGATTCCAAGGGGTTGAGCTATTTGATTGAGTAAAAAGATTTCTTGGTTTTGAAAGTGATAAAGATCCTAAAACTCTGATTTGAATTAATTTTAAAATACCAAGGTTTAACCAATTCACCCCCCTCTTGGTTATTATGAGTATTCCCTTTATTTTCTACATTGACTCAAGAAAATCAACTTCAAGCTATGTGTTCACTCTTAATGGTGAGGCCATCTGTGGAGAAGATTCAAACAGTCATATGTGGCTGACTCTACCACTGAGGCTGAGTATGTTGCAGCATTAGAAGCTGCAAAGGAAGTCACGTGGTTGAAGAAGTTCTTTATGGATCTTCAGGTGATACCAGCTGCTAGCTATCCTATCACACTTTATTGTGATAATAGTGGGGCAGTAGCACAATCCAAGGAACCACAGTGTCACAAAAGGCAAAAACACATGAGAAGAAGTACCACTTGATCTAGGACATCATTGAAAGAGGAGACACAGTGGTAACCAAGATAACAGCGGAAGAAAACCTTGCTGACCCTTTTACAAAGAGTTTGCCTGAACGCGTGTTCGAGAGGCATGTTGCATCTATGGGTCTTAGGAGGATTCCGGATTTGCTGTAGCTTTAGGAGCTTGTTTTTATTTTGTTATTTTTGTGCCTTTTGTGCAAGACATTATGACATTGTATTTTTTTTCTAAAAGTTTTAAATGAGATATTATTCATTTATTTTGCACACTATTTACAAACACCAAGGTCCGGATCAATTGTGTAGTATATGATCATATGGATACGTTCATGGAGGACATGATCATAGATTCTCATAATTGATGAACAGATTAATAGCTATTAAATAAAGTTGGGCACTTTGTTTAGGCTGCAATATTTTATGAAATGGTTTTGTCTGAATCATTGTAAAATATTGGTGTGAAACATTCACATTGAAAGGATCAAAGAGAGATTTGATTAAGGGTGTTTTTCTGTCATAAGGTATCAAATCTCCAGATAACTATAGTTATAAGATTACTCTTAATTCTGAGTTTATTTTAAATAGGTAATCAAATAGTTTTCATTCTTTGATTTACCAACGGTGAGGTGTGATCTATTGATGGCCAATAACTCGGTATTTTGGGAGTGAGATTATTTGATTATCGGTATTTATGAGATAAACAATATCAAATTTGTAGGAAATGTCCCCTTGATATGTTTCGGTACTTGGATATTGAAGACACTGGCCAGTGCATGTAATCCATTAGAGAAACTATCATAGTCAAGGGAATAAATAATGTTGGATTCAATGGAATTACTTGAAGAATGGACAAAGAATCAAAGCTTGGTTTTAACTTTCAACATGCCTTGAAGTATTGAAGAATTATGTGTGATTAAATGTAAAAGGAAGAAGCATTTCTGGTGATCCAAGTATATTGCATTCACATCATTCATTCATTAAATTAGTTTAAATAATTAGAATTCACAAGGCCTTGATAAAATGCTTAAGTCTAATAGTTAAATTAAAGGTTTTTGGAAAAATAAATTTTCTACTGATTTAATCGATTAATTATTCGTAATAATCGATTATATTATTCTTAGTGCTTTCTGGAAAAATTTTCAAGAACAATGTAATCGATTACATATCGGTTTAATCGATTAATTTACCTAGGTTCACATATAAACTGCCTTGATGATCATTTTAATCTATTACCTTTGAACTGTAATTGATTACATAGGCTTAACAGGAAAAATCATCTTTCTATCTTAATCGATTACCAAATATTGTAATCGATTACATCATATGCCTATGCTTAACATATCTTGCTTCTTTAATCGATTACCAGAATTTGTAATCGATTACTCTGTCTATTTTATGTTTATGAAGCCTCCTTCTTTAATCGATTACCAAAATCCGTAATCGATTACATAGTTTATTTCATGATTATGAAGCTTCCTGTTTTAATCGATTACGTATCAAAATAATCGATTATTATGTTTGTTGCTTCAACCCAGATTTTTATAGAACCTTTTAATCGATTACATGCTTGATTTAATCGATTACATAAGTGAAACAATCGATTATTGAGCGTGTTTAATCGATTACTGACGGTTAGAAAAGTTTGTTATAAATAGAACCCTTGCTCAGCTTGTTTAGTAACTTGATCAATTCGTATTCTGAGCCTACCTAAGCTTTCTAAACACTTTCTTAGTAATTTTTCTGGGTTCTTTGAGTGCTTGTCTTCACTAAAACTCTTATGAGTTATTAAGTGATTCTTGAAGCAAGAAAAGTCTTTTCAAAGGTTAAGGAAAGAGATGTTCTGAGTTTGTTTTCATCATTCAACCTGATATATTCATTCATAAGCATATCATTCATTAGATCATCAGGTGTTTTCTCTCCTTAAACTTTGTAGTTGTAATTCTTTTGAAAACTTGTATTTGATTGTCTATTGTAATATGGGTTTCTTGCTTGTAAACTAGAGATAGAGTTTCTCTAGGGGTTTACTGAGTAGTGTTCTCAGTGGGGTTGTCTCTAAGAATCTAATAGTGTTTTAGATTTCTGAACTTTATCTAGGGTGGATAAAGAGAGACGTTGTTATTAGTTGTAAGAATAGAAATATTGCAATAGTGGAACTCCACTCTAGTGTTGAGTGGAAGAAAACTGGATGTAGCTTCATAGTGTTTGAAGTGAACCAGTATAAATCTTGTGTGTTTTGATATGGATCTCTTTCTTGATGATATTCTGTTTAACTGGATAATATTGCCTTGTTTATTAATTCAATCTTGAGCTATTGGATACCTTGGACTAAACAATTGATTGAATAAAGATTCTTAGTTACTAATGTGATAAAGATCCAAAGGGAAACTCTGATTTTGTCAAAGAAATTTTTAATTTACCAAGCCTAACTAATTCACCCCTCATCTTGGTTAAGTGTGAAGTGTTCCTATATTTTACAAATAATTGATTGGGTAGCAGAAAACTTATCAATCAATTATAGACATTCTACAAAGAGGTGATGCATATACATGTTATATATGTTATTAATCTTGGAGTTCAAGTTCGGGCTTTTAGTTGAGTAGCACCGAATTAGATAATCATTTGGTGATTATCAGGAGCCTTGATTAATAACAGCTTGTAGATCCCCAAGCTAGCTCAAGATAAGGGATAGGAAATTTCAGTTGATGATGACTAGTGAGTTACATGGTCTTGCGCTTTAGGCTCAAGTTTGTACTCAAGAGCAAGTGGGAGATTGTTGGGTTTTTGCTCTTTCACTAAAGCCCAATAGGGCCTAGTATGTAAAAAGAGTCCAAGAAACCTAGAGCCCGTTAACACCTAAGGGTTAGGTTTTTTAGAAACCCATATATATACTACACTTAACCCTTTCTAAAAAGAGAGGACAGTCACAGAGGCTGAGGCAAGATCATCTCCTACTAGTGAGAAAGTGCTCACACACTATCCCTATCAATTGTGCATTGACGCAAGAATTCTAAGGCGTGAGAGATCATCAAAGATCAGTACTCCGAGAGGTAATATTCCTTGTGTGTTTATGAAACAATGATGATTCGATAAGCATACCAATATACTAGGTTCTTAAATCGCTTCCGCATAAATCCAATAGTTCCTACAATGATTTCTAATTTTTTTTATAGAAGTTGTAAATGAACTTTTGGCTTCTATTTTTTTCTTATATTTTTCAAAAATGTAAATAATTTTTTAATTTAATTATTTAATAAATAAATGTATTTTTACTTTTTTAGTTTTATTTAATATTTTATATATATATATATATATATATATATATATTTTTGATATGGTTTTATTTAATATTTTCTATATTTTTAATACTATTTTATTTAATATATTTTCTATATTTTTATATGATTTATTTAATATTTTCTTAAATTTTGGTGTATTAATTTATTTAATATATTTTTAAATTAATATATTTTCTATATTTCATATTGAAGATATTTTTTTACTAATGTTAAGGATTATTATTTTTTTAAATTAAGAAAATAATTAAAAAATTAAAAAGACTTAAATTTAAATGAAAATATTAAATTTTTTTTGTTACTAATATTAACTTAGAATTTATCCAATAATATTAAAAATTAATTAATTTTTATAATTAATATTAAGCAAATTATTAATTTGGTACAATAATATTAATTAATTTATTTTAATTTTATTTTAATATTAACAACATAAAATAATTTAGTAATAAAAATAGTTGTTAAAATAAAAACAACATAATACATTAACATAAAATGAGCAATACAAATTAAATAGAAGCATAAAAAGTAGAAACAATATTAGGCATCAACTTACTTGTATGTACAATTATCATGATTATGTCCTTCTAACATGATCTTGTGATATGAGTGAAGTTGTACAAGTGTGAATACCATTTATTTTTCTCATCTTCCACCTCTTGCGTATTTTGCTGAAGGATGTTCTCACCTTACAATGACATCCATCACCATATTTATCACACTTAAAAAATACATTTGTCACTCTTGTTCGGTTCAACATCAAAATTAAATGAATATAAAAAATGAAATTGCTTAATGACATTCCCAGTTGCTTGTTTTGATTTAAGTATCATGTCTTTATAAAGGTCATTCCTACTATCACTTCCTCTGTTCTAATAAGGATTTGAATATTGCAAATCTTCTTAAAGTTGGTTGTTAATAGTTTCAAAATACGAAGATTACTCACATTGACTTTGATTGCTTGGTTCTCCACTTTCGTGAACATTGTGCTCTTGATCCTCGTCACTAAAGTAGCTAACATTATCTCTTATTATGTGTTCTTTGCTAGCCATCTCTGAAAAATAAAAATGTAATTTATTAGTCAAAATGTATATAATTTACAGTATCTAACATTAAATAAAAAACATACGGGAAAGATCGTAAGGCAAATGCGAAGATGAAAGATAAATAATATTTTGTGAAATATGAAAGATCCTAACGTTAAATGAGAAGATTACAAGTGAGCTTGAGTATTAGCCATCATCCCTTTTATAATAAAGATGAATGAAGATGAAAATAGTACATTTTTCATGAATAGTGAAGAGTGTTTTACCCTCCAAAACTTTCATTTCATGTACAATATTTTTGCATTTAATTAATTATAACCTATAACATTTTTGTATAAATAATAATAAGTAAAACCCCAAAATAATATTTACTTATAACATATAAAATTTTTAATTAAGTAAACCCCTAAAAAATATTTAGTTATAACATATAACATTTTTAATTAAATAAAACCGTAAAATAATATTAACATATAACGTATAACATTTTTAAATAAGTAAAATCCTAAAATAATACTAACTTATAACATATAACACTTTTAAATAAGTAAAACCCTAAAATAAGATTAACTTATAACATATAAAAAAAATTAATTAACTAAAACCCTAACAAAATATTTAGTTATAATATATAAAAAATTAATTAACCAAAACCCTAAAATAATATTAACATATAACATATAACATTTTTAAATAAGTAAAACCCTAAAATAATATTAACTTATAACATATAACATTTTTAATCAACTAAAACCTTAACAAAATATTTACTTATAAAAATAACTAAAATTGTGCCTATTGTTACGACTGTGAATTCGAGCCATGTGCTACGACTTCTAAGTCGAGCCATTCGCTACAACTTCCAAGTGTCCCTTAAAAAATAGCAAATGCAGCATCAAGCTCATGAATGAATAATGGAAATAAGGAAATGCAGGAGGCTAGTGCACACGAAAAATAAGGGAATGCAAGTTAGGTTGGTACATCATTTCAACTATGGCTCAGGAAAAGAATAGGTTACGCTCATGAACATTACATAAGAAACCGAATATTAAGGAGGCTAGCTTGCATGAAATGAAGTATGGAAATGACCATACAAGATTTCAATTATGTTGCTCGTGAATGATGAAGTATCTTAAATTGTGAATGGTAGTGCATACTTAATAATAAAGCTCATGAATGATAACTTGAAGAACCCAAAGGCTACACCTTCAGCAAAGTCCAAAGCTACGAGATTTTATTCTACACGTTCAACATGAACTCCAAGGCATGACATATCAATCATGAGAACTCAAAGCATTACGTGAAGTCCAATCAAGTACATAGGCATGAGATTCTCAAAGTTGGCTAAAGACAAATGCATCACATGTTCAGTCAAAGGCATGAATAATTTACACTATCTATAATGCATGCCATATGAAACTCAAAACATGAATAATTTACACTATTTACATGCCAAGTGAACTCAATGCCATGAGATTGATTTTTCACTTTAATGAGTCGCCAAAGCCAACTTATGTCATATAGTTTGCCTTAATCCACTTGCTCTTTCATTCTTCTCCATTCTTATTTTCATCCAACCTAAATTCCCTCACGAAGCTTATTTATTTTTCTCACATCCCACCTTTTTCATCTTTCTTGCAATCTCTTGTTTCCTTTATTGTGAAGTAACGACACATGCACAACTTGGACCTATTGATGGCTCATTATTTCATTTACAAGACAATCATTTCAAACTTAGTGTGGGAAGGCCAAAAGAGAATGATTCATCCAAGGTGTAATTCTATTTAGGCTCTTACGCACTTTGATCATATAGATAATCATGTGAAAAAATTAATAAATGAAACTAGTTTTGGTCATGTTATAACGGTCAGACACATTGATATTAACCAACATTTGGTCATTGCATTGGTTGAATGTTGGAGAATCGAAACTCACACACTTCATTTCCCACATAGGGAGACATCCATAACTTTACAAGATGTGGCCTTGCAGTTGGGCCTTAAGATTGACGGACTGTTAGTAACTGGTGCTATTACTGGTGATGTACGTGTTGTTTGTCAAGCCTTACTAGGGGACACTCCACCTAATAAGTATATCAAGGGAAAAATGATTTATCTAACCTAGTTGCAATAAAAGTTTCAACAACTTCATGTTGACGCTGATGATGTTGTGATTGCACAACATGCTAGAGCTCATATCATGATCATAGACGGATGTTTAATGCAAGATACATCAGGAGAAAGATTTTATTTTATGTATATCCTTTTGTTATCAAATTTAACTGAGGTACGTCATTATAGTTAGGATGCAACATATTAAATTCTCTTTTTTGAGCTCTAGATTGGGCTGTAAAGCCTTTACAAAATGAAATCAGTGGATGTTTGTTGCTGCTACAATCATGGGCGTGGGACCACATTAAATGCATTGTCCAACAAATACATGACCTATCTAATGAATAAGTACAAAAATTACTTGGATTTCCTCTTACATGAAGATGGCATCGACTGATGAACCAAACGAACATTCCCACCAATTCAATTAGACTAATACACATCATATTTGATAGACTACATATGAATGATGTAACACCCTAAAATTTTGATAACTGAAAATAGATATTTGGCGTATTTGTTGTGATTGTTTGATTAGTTTAGATTAATTGAAATGTTATGTGAATTATCCATGCACAATTGCTTGGTGTAGATGTCAAGTTACATGGAGTTGTTGGAGATGCGTTGTAATTGAGTGATTCCAAGTTTAACCTAAAACCTGTTTTAATAAAATCACCATCCTAAATTGGCCAACCGTTGGATCACCTTCACATTTTATAAGTAGGCTCCTAACCCACATATGTAACTTGTGACCATTGGGATTGGCTAAATAAGATCTTAAGCGTGAGAAATTAATTTTTCACTGAATCAGAAATTTTTAAATTAGGTCAATTCGCCCAGACAAATTTTGGAAGGCTTTCTAGCTCGCCTGGGCAAGTCAAGACGGTTTTAAAAGCATGCATCAACCTCAAAATCACGAAAATGGTGGTCTTCTTCCCCCAAAACAACACCCAACTCCCTTCCCCTTCTCCTTCACCACCCAAGGCCACCGGTGACTGCCACGAGCCGCCGTTTCTTGCCGTTGGACCACTGCACGGAGAGGAACACTTTAATCAGAGCGAAATCTTCAAAACACATCTCAAGGATTTAGTAGAGAACGGAGCCTCGAATCCTCCTTTCTTGGTTTCTTTGAGGTAACCATGGTTTCCTTGTCTTCTTTTAGCTAGTTTGAAGCCTCTCTTGATATCTCTTGTGATTCGGGTACCGTTATTGGCTATTTCTAAACTTTCTTTGAAAACCCTTTGAAAATGAGATGCTGTAAAAGTCTTTTTTTTATGAAACTGATGTCATTTTTGTGATCCTTGTTGAACCCTGGTCACATTGGTGTGATCAAAATTTCAAAATGATGTCTTTTGATATGGACTCCTAAAATACCATTTTAGCCTCTTTTTAAAATTTGAGTGTGTATTTGACCCCAAATGTTAATATTAACCTTGTCTTTAAAATCTATACTAAATTGTCTTCGATTTGGTATATAGAGCTCTGTGTTTGGAAAAGCACGCATAGTCGAAGGATCGCGAAAAAATACTGATAGGCTGTAATAGGGAAAACTTCTAGTTAGGTAAAGGGAGTTTATTACTTGGTTACAGTTTTGATACCATAGTTGGGGGCCAGGGAGTCCAACTATGAAGATAACTGCTTGTCCCTGCTGCGTGCTGGTTTTCAAGAAAAACTACGTTTTTAACTAATGGGATGCGATGTATTTATGATTGATGTGTGTTTGTTCCTGTGTGTGCTCGTTTTCAAGAAAAATTGTGTTTTTAACTAATGGGATGCGATGAATTTGCTTGTTAATGGATAAAACTGTGAATGATGTTGTTGTTGTAATGATTGGATTTTTGGGAAAAGTCTTAATTATAGAGGAAACTCTACCCAAAATTTTATAATGCGTTCTTCTATTTAATTCTTTATCAAATTTTTAAATGGGCATACGAGTGTGTTTTCTATATTGTAGTCCTCCTCTTTAATTTAGAATTTTTTCCTAAAATGCCAATCTCGTGATAATATGGATTGTGAATGAATGAGATGGTATTGATGATTATGATGATGATGTTGAAATAAGATAATGTTTATGTGGTTGGTGATGTTTAAATGAGATAATGTTAATGTGGTTGATAATGTTGAAATGAGATGATATTGATGATTATTATGATGATGTTGAAATAAGATAATGTTAATGTGGTTGGTGATGTTTAAATGAGATAATGTTAATGTGGTTGATAATGTTGAAATGAGATGATATTGGTGTTATGATGATGATGATGAAATCAAATGATGTTGATGTTATTGATGACATTGAGATGACATGATGTGGTTGATGATAGTGACATTGATGAAAGATAATGTTGATGTGAACAATGTCATTGTGTGATTTGGATATACATGGATACTCATGGGGTGCTTGACAAGTTACCCTTGCGAGGAAGGTGTGTTCCTAGCCAGGTCATGCATTGATGATGCCCATGGTTGTATGTTGTATACGTCCACCTAGGGTGCAGTGATCGGTTGGTTACCCTTGCGAGGAAGGATGAGTTCCTAGCCACGGTTAGTGCATCGGTGAGCTCCCATTGGTGTGTTATGTATGTATATGGGGGGTGCGTGACAGGTTACCCTTGCGAGGAAGGATGTGTACCTAGCCAGGTCATGCATTGATGGTGTCCATGTTTCATACTTCATGTGCATGGATGTAAATAGAATGAAGGCATGCACGTACCTGTGGGTTTCTATGGGCTAAAAACGCAGGTACTGAAGGGTCATCAGGTTTGGAATTCCCTAGCAACGCTGGCTGATCACTGGGGAGGGGGGGAATGGCCAGTGCACGACAGGGTGACCCTGATAGGCGGTGAATCATTTTCCTGTGAGAGGCTATTTCTGGGATATAGTACCGTTCTTTGAGGTAACCATGGTTTCCTTGTCTTCTTTTAGCTAGTTTGAAGCCTCTCTTAATATCTCTTGTGATTCGGGTACCGTTATTAGCTATTTCTATACTTCCTTTGAAAATCCTTTGAAAATGAGATGTTGTAAAAGTGTCATTTTTATGAAACTGATGTCATTTATGTGATCCTTGTTGAACCCTGATTACATTGGTGTGATCGGAATTTTAAAATGATGTCTTTTGATGTGGACTTCCAAAACACCATTTTAGCCTCTTTTTAAATTTGAGTGGGTATTTGACCTCAAATGTTAATATTACCCTTGTCTTCGAAATCTATACTAAATTGTCTTCGATTTGGTATATAGAGCTCTGCGTTTGGACCAAAACACACTAACTAGAGGGATCTGAAAACAACACCGTGAGGAGCTAACAAGAGAATTTATATATTGGTAAGGGGATTTTATTATTTAGTTATAGTTTTGGTACCATAGTTGGGGGCCAAGGAGTCCAACTATGAGGATATCTGTCTGTCCCTGTTGTGTGCTAGTTTTCAAGAAAAGTTATGTTTTAAACTAATGTGATGCGACATAATTATTATTGATGTATGTTGGTTCCTGTTGTGTACTCGTTTTCAAGAAAAATTGTGTTTTTAACTAATGGGATGCGATAAATTTGTTATTGATGGATAAAATTGTGACTGATGTTGTTGTTGTTGTTGTAATTGATTAGATTTTTGGGGAAAGTCTTAATTACAGAGGAGACTCTGCCCAAAATTTTATAATATGTTTTCCTATTTAATTCTTTATTAAATTTTTAAATGGGCATAAAAGTGTGTTTTCTATATTGTAGTCCTCCTCTTTAATTTAGAATTTTTCTAAAAATACCAGTCTCATGGTAATATGGATTGTGAATGAATGAGATGATCTTGAAATGAGATAATGTGATTGGGTTGATGATGATGTAATGAGATAATGTTGATATAGTTGATGGTGTTGAATATTGATGTTTATGATGATGATATTGAAATAAAATTATGTTGATGTTGTTGATGATATTGAAATTGAGATGTTATTTATGTGGTTTATGATGTTTAAATGAGATGCTGATGAAATGGATGTTGATGTTGAAATGAGACAAAGTTGATGTTTATGAGGATAATGTTGAAATAAGATGAATTTGATATATGTGATGATAATATCGAGATGAGGTGATGTGTATGTACACTAATACCCATGGGGGTGCATGATTAGTCATCCTTGCAGGGAAGGATTTATTTCTAGCCATGATCATGTATTGATGGTTCTCATGATTGTAATTATGTGATGTTGATATACGTGGATACCCATGGGGGTTTATGGCTGGTCATCCTTGCGGGGAAGAATTTGTTTTTGGCCATGATCATACATTGATGGTGCCATGGTTGTATGCTGTGTATATACACGTGGAGTGCAGTGACCGGTTGGTAATCCTTGCGGGGAAGGATTTGTTCCTAGCCATGATCAGTGCATCGATGAGCCCACATTGGTGTGTTATGTATGTACATAGGGGTGTATGACTAGTCATCCTTGCAGGAAAAGATTTGTTCCTGGCCATGGTCATACATTGATGATGTCCATGTTTCATACTTCATGTGCATGGATGGAAATAGAATGAAGGCACGAGCGTACCTGTGGATTTCAGTAGGCTGAAAATGCAAGTACTAAGGGGTCATTAGGTTTGGAATTCCCTAGCGACGCTGGCTAATCACCGTGTGGGTGGATGGCTAGTACATGACAGAGTGGTCCTGATTGGCGATGAATCATTTTTCCTGTGAGAGGCTATTTTCACCGTGATACCACATTGCATGCTGATAGATGAGTTAAGTGCATGCATCATTCTGAGTACGATTGTTTGAGTTGTGAAATGAATTGAATGATTGGTTTGTCGAGTGTGTATTGGACAAATGGATTTTTGGTAATGATTGTGGTTGTTAATGTTATTTCCTTCCCAATCGTTGTTATCTGATGCTTGCTGGTTATGTATAATAAACTCACCCTTACATTTGTTATACCGTATGGTTGGTATCTGTGATGATCACGAACCTTTTGTTCGTGGAAGCAGATAAGCAGCAGTAGGTGACTTTGAAGGGAGATCTTCTTTTTGGTTAGAGCTGCCGAACCGACGTGATAACGTTGGAATTCTTTTTGGAAAAGAGTTGTGTTTTGTTAATCAAATCTTTCTTAGTTAGTCCCTTGATTCTTTTTGTTGGTCATGTAATTCCAGACGTGAATATTTGTAAATACAACTAAATTATGTTCTGACATGTGAATGATATGTAAAATTTTAAATGTACATCCATATGTATCCATTTATGTATTTGTTCCATTGTATGATAATTGTATTATCGCAAAAAAATTACTACCATTTTCATAATCAAATTAATGAAGTTTTCATTAAAAATTGAAATTCACACGATTAGAGTTAGTGATATCGTAGCGACGAGGCGGGTCGTTACAAATGAGGTTCATTTCTTAATTTTCATGTTAAGTATTTATTTGTGTTTCCTATACTTTAATAAATGTGACAATGATAATATATGTCTTGCAGTTCTTGTGAATACCTTATGAGACACCCTAAATAATACCATTAATTAATAATTTTGAAGTATCTATGATTGTTCTTACAAAAGTACCGCTCATATGTTTTGCAATTATGAATGACATGCAGTAAACAGGGTCATGAGACAATTTGGACTGCAACAAAATATTTCAGATGATCCACCAAACCTAGACCAACTTCACGCCATAGATATAAAAGGAAGAACAAATATTTTTTGGCCTTACCATCATCATCATTGGATTAGTAAATGGAATCATTGGAATGATTGTAACATCCTCAAAAATTATATATATTTTTAAGTTATATTCATAATTAAACTATGAAGATATAATAATAATTGATTATAAACATATAAAAAAATTTATTTGAAAATACATAAGTATTGTAACATCTTTAAAATTTTATTTTTAGCTATAATTGAATATGAGAATTCACGTACCTACAGTCCAAGATTTATGCATGGGCATATAAAACAGAAGTCAATAGGAAGTCAATGCAAAAAGGTATAATACAATAAATTGAAACAAACGTACAGGAGGTGTTTTCAGCAAAGGTAGCAAAACATTAAATGAAGAGTCTTGCTTTACTTTATTTGGTTTCAGTCTTGTGAATATAGGCAATTGAAGTTCAAACATTAAGTAACCTTCCACGTACCCTTAGTTATTTATTACGAGCATCCTTGCATTTGCTTAGTCATTTGTATTTATTATATAAAATTAAAATATCTTCTAAGGTAATGATTACTTAGTTAAAACATAACTAAACTAACTTCTAACATCAGTTTTAATCCAACCAAAACCCTTAAATCCGAACCAGTTAGAGTAGTATAAATAGTCTGGGAATTCAAACTTTTTGCACAAAAACTCTCAACCTTCACTCTTTATGTTAAGTTCTTTATTTTCTATCACCTTTATATACTTCCATTTCTTCTTTCCTTCACGTAAAAACTTTCTACCTTGAAGTTACCCAGAAATCATCTACTCAGTTCATCAGACTTACTTGAGGTAGGCTAGGCTTCAATGCTTAGTTAGAAATTTATTTGGACTAATTTACATGCTTAAATATATAGAATTATGGCTCTTATATAGGCTGGAATTTCATGTCAATTGAAGGTTATTTAACGATGCGAAAATGTTGATTTAAACTATAGGATGTGTGATGATTTATAGGCTAAAGTATTAGTAATGTTTGATAATTTTTGGAGGTGATTCTGATGATATTCGGACTGTTTTTATTATTTTGAACTGCAACCCGGCCACAGCCCAACCACAATCCGACATCCCAGATATACCAACCCGATATCCCAGCTATACTACCCTAGGAACCCAGCTATATCATCCCGACAACCCAGCTACAGCACCCCGACAACCTAGCTATATCAACCCGGCATCCCAACTATATCACCCCGGCATCCCAGCCACAGCACCTTGGCAACCCAGCCATGGCACCCCGGCAACCTCGCTACAACACCCCGACAACCAAGCTATATCAACCCGGCATCCCACCTACAGCACCCCGGCATCCCAGCTATAGCACCCCGGCAACCCAGCTCTATCACCTCGGCAACCCAGCTACAGCACCCCGGCAACCCAGCTACACCAACCCGGCATCCCAGCTATACCAACCTGGCATCCCAACTATACCAACCCGGTATCCCAACTATACTAACCCGATAACCCAGCTACAAACAACCCAGCCATCCCGACTATATAGATCCTGACAAAAAAAAAAACTAAAAGATATATTATGTATATTAGTTAGACTACTAATATGATTTTTATAGCTTCACGATAATCAATTATCATGCCTGAGTTGGTATGGTTTTGTTTGTATAGGGTATGGTAGCCTAACCATATTTTTGGTACATATGATGTTATGATGGAAATATTTTCCATGAAGTTATATGTATTTACTCATGGATTTTGTTGTTGATGAAAATGATGGAATTTGATGTGATGATATATTGCTTTCTGATTCCAAGTCTAGTACGAGATTTGTGAAACAGTATTTGATACTACATACAGTACGATATGTAGTGACCAAGTGCAAATACATGGAATAACTCATGCATGTTTGCGTAAGACGATCGCAACGTCTACATCCAGTACGAGGTGTAGCTACATACAGTACGATATGTAGAAGCCATGTGCACCTTGGGAAAAAATTCATTTCATGCATTCATAAAATTGCATAATTTTTTTATATGGACTTATTTGGTTATATTGATGATTTACTAACGTACTAACGTGTTTGGTGGTTTAGTTTTGCCTACTGAGAAATTTTATTTCTCACTAGATTTGTTCCATGTTTCATTTTAGATGGCATCAATCATCTTGTTCCTTGATACACTGGACATAGCATGGTAAATAGACGAAGACAAAAATTGCTATGTTATAACTATGTAGCCCGCCCTGCGTGCCCACATCTACTTTGGAACTCACTTTCCTGTCTTTGTCTTTAGTGAGGAGTTCAATCCACACTACCCCTTCTTATAATTTGCTCCTGTGTATCCTAACTCAGCCATGGATCCCATAATCGTGATCAGTGAAGAGGATAGCACTGGAGGAAATGTTTAAAGAAAAAGGGATATGAGTTGTGGATTTTGTAAATAAATAATAGTATTTGAAGTACTCTGATGTTGACAATGTAACAGAGAAGGAAGATGTAATAAAATATGATATGTGTGTGTGTATATATATATATATATATATATATATATATATATAAGATATAAACTAGGTTGGTGTATGAAAAATCCTGTACTTGTTTAATAATAACTTTTGTAACAAGGGCTATGGTTACTTATAATATATATCAGTTTAACAACTTCTATAATTTATACAATTTAGAATTTATACTAGGACCCGTTCAATAGAAATATAATAATAAAAAAAATTATCTAACCCTTATTAAAAATTTAACCTTAATAAAATTGCAATATCTAGAATAATTTTAGGTTATTACAATGATTATATTGTTAAAGTTGAAATGGACAATGGTATTTTGCATGAAAATTTATAATACATGCAATGATATATATGTCGAGCTAGACAAATATATATCACATGAAGGGACATTATCTTCTAAGTTTACTTTAATATTTTGATAAATTATTGCTATTATTATTCATTATTATATCTAACTTCGTAAATCTTAATTTACAATTTTATCCTGGTCATCACCACCATCAATCACATGTTGAACCCAGTGTACCTCAAGTGCATGTTTCAAGATATATGCCCCAACATCATCAATCACATGCACAATCTATTTATCTATCACCTGACTTCTCTAGATACATCCATCAAAGATGTGAACAAAGTTCACAACCATTGAGGTTCTCATCATATATGCCTCAAAATCCATTTCTAGTTCCTTCTACCTTAAATGTTTTTGAAGGACTTTCACAAAGATTTGACACCACTTTCAACATTCTGCCATCTTCATATAACCCACCACTATCGAGCTCTTGTTATTGTCCATCATTATCTACTCATATGCATGACATGGGTCACGAGGATGAGAAGGAAGATGATGATAACAATAATACCAACAATGATGATGACCACAGTGGTGAACATGTTCCTTAACAACAACAAATAGTTACACGTGATCATCATATAACAAAAGGAGAAAGAGATTGTAGAACAAGAGGACAACAATCATCAATAAATTAAATGCAACAAGATGAGAGACTTTAAAGCATATATAGAAGAACTCATCGTAGAACATCATCCCACTATTAATATTTTTGTTAAACAAAGATGTTATACATTTTAGTATTTTCATTTAAATTTTAGTCTTTTTAAATTTAAGTGTTTTATATTATTTTTTAATTTACAAACAAATAATAATCCTTAACATAGTAAAAAAAAAAAGAACAATATTAACTAAATTAATATACCAAAAATTAGAAAATATTAAATAAAACCATATAAAAATATACTAAATAAAAATATTAAATAAAATCATATAAAAATATATACAAAATATTAAGTAAAACTACAAAAAAGTAAAAATTACATTTATTTATTAAATAATTAAAATAAAAATTATTTTCAATTTTAAAAAATATACAAAAAATAATTAAAAATACAAAACTTAAAAGTAGAAGTCATAAATTCATTTACGATTTCTATAAAAAATTAAAAAAATTTAACAACTTTTAGTCATAAAAAATATTCCTACAACTTTATAGTCATAAAAAAAATATTTCTACAACTTTATAGTCATAATATTTTTAAAGAATTAACTAAAGTTATAGAATATTTTACAACTTCAATTAAAAAAAATATTCTAACGATTTTAAAGTCTTAAATTTTTTTAAAAATTAACTAAAATCATAAAATATTTTACAACCTCAGTTTATAATATGATTATAATTTTCAGTTCAAAAATCATAACACATATTATAATTTACTTTTTATGATAATAATTTAAAATGAACTAAAATGATAATTAATAATAAAAAAATCCCAACCAATGGTTTCACCAAAATCAAATCACTTTCCCTAGGGAATTCGAACGTTTAAATTTGGTCCAAAGTCTTGTACAAAACGAGTGAAAAGGAAAATGATGAACCCTACAAAATTGCAAGAAGCATAAGAATAAGAACGAGTTTGTAAAAAAAAAAAAAAAAGACCTGGTACTGGTCGTGTCGGCAGAAGAACAAAGTCACGGTCAAAACCAGGTCCCCACTCTAGTCTGTAATTCCATCCATCTCCAAGGGCTAAGACTGTAAATTGACTTGTGGCGTGGCGCCATCAGCTGACCAATTCTCATTTTTACTAACTCTTCAAATTTGTTTCTAATATTTAAAAGTTATAATTACAATCTTCAGTCTTAGAATTTTTTTTAGGCAGTCTCACAAATTATAAACTATTATTTTAAAATTTATATTTATCAAATATTAATTATTTAATTTTATTTTTATAATTTTAAAAACTAATATAATGCTCATTTAGTCTTATTAAGATTTAAAATAAAATTTTAGTTTTCGTGTACTTTTAATGTGATTTTTTTTATAACATTGCATAATAAAAAATCATCATGATCATAACTCTTAAAAATAGTTATTATAAACTGAATAATTTATTATACACTGTGATTAAATAATAATATAACATTATTTACTTATACATTATCAATAAACATATTATTTTATTCTTAAAATAATAATTAACAAGAAAGTTTAGAATAAATTATTATTTTGACCTCTAAAAATGTGACGCAATGTTACATTAATTATTGAAACTAATTTTTTAAATAAGTTCATGAACTTCTCAATTGTTTCATTTAAATATCTAAAC
>PYAF01002748.1:67654-78268 GCA_007407185.1 Glycine tomentella
AAAAAACTAAATATTTATTATAAAAAATTTATTCTTTCATCTAATTATTATTTGTGATGTATGATAAGTATGATAGATATCATAAGTAATGTGATTTTCATTGACTCAACACAAAAAAGTGACTTTTATTACATGAAAAAATACTTTATTTTTTTTTTAAATTAGAGATTATGAATATTTCTTATATCATTAGTTAGAAATTAATCTTATTTGTTGTGTGGTTTATCTCATTAGTTAGAAATCAATTTTACTTGCTGTGTGATTTTTGTTGACTTAAATTTTTGCATATTAAGATTAAAAAATATAAGTTTTTCTGCTTAATAGATGCTACATGCGGTTAGGAAAAAAACATTCCGTAAATTAAATTTTTAATAATTTTAAAGATTAAATTATATTTGTATAATTTTAAATATTAAATTGAGGAGTGTTGAAAAGTGAAACTCCCACGCGTTGCAGAGTTGAGTTATCAGTCTCGTGTTGATTGAGGAATCAAAACCGAAGCTCGGAACCAAGGAGAAACGCCCGCGATTCTCGCTTGTTTTTCGGAACTGTCCCTGTTTCGTGTTTCAAACACAGTTTTAGTTTTGGTCTTTGTGTTCTCTCTCTCTCTCTCTCTCTCTCTCTTTCTCTTTCTCTGTGTCTTTGCCTTTGGTAAGCGCTTTTCCTTGTCTTTATTTTCCTGTTTCCTGTTCCATCTGCCATGATTGGAGGCAAAGATCTTGTTCCCAATGGCGTTGGCTCCGAGGGTGAGAACTCAAGGAGCAAGGTACAACAACATCAGCATCATGATTTTGCTCATGCCAACAAGGAACACCCTCAAGAGAAAAAACCGAGTTTTGATGTGTCTCAATCAACACCCTCAAAGGTTGCCACTTCGGGGTTGCAAGAGTTGACCCTCAGCTACCTCTGTGAGAACCCAAAATTGGGTCTTGTTGAGAGAGAGGTTGGTGATAGAAGCTTGGTGAAGGGCAAAGAAGTTTATGGGAATTCAGATGAGGATGAGAAATGCCTACCTGGGTTGGGTATGGTAGAAGGAGTTAGTATCTGGCGTGACGAATTAAGGTTAAAATCGTCGTTGGTAGAGGTTTCCACATTTAGTGCGCAACAGTACTTTGAACAAGATTGTCTTCGAAGGAAGATATCCATCGGAAACCAAAAGCAAGATCAAGATGAGAAATGGGTAGAGAGGGATTTCTTGAGTTTGAGTGAGACTAGGGAGAATTCTTCAAAGAGATCCATTGAGGAAGAGTGTGAGAGTGAGAAGAATGGTCGCAGCAAGAAGCAGAAGCTTGAGACTCTTAGCCTCTCTCTTGCCTTGCCTGATGTGTCGCTCTCTCTCACAGCCTCAAACGCTTTGCAAAATGGCGACCAACTCGTTAGGCCAAAGCCTTGTAAGCCATCCACAAGGACCACAACTACGATCAATTCGTGTTCCAATGATTACATAGCGGCTTCTGTGTCTCATTCTTACTCTCACCCTTTCTCACACAACCAAAGTTGCTCACTCACCCAAAATTCAACCGAGAATTTTGAGTATTCACACAGCAAAGATGATCAAATTTGGCATTGTGGAGAGGGGACTAATGGCTCGGTTCATAGCAGGTTCAAGCCAATTGGAGATGGGGTTGCTTTGGCCAATCATTCCTTCATGCAAGGGAATAGTCAGTATAAGGCTACTAGCTCAGATAACCAATCTTTTTTCCCTTCAGAATTGCCTGCAAGAGTGAGATTTGAAGCTCAGTCAGAATGCTCCAGAGGAAAGAATTATGGGGATTTAAGAGGCTTGGAAGGTGTGAGTTGTGGGAAAATGCAGTTTTCTACATCAGAGAGAGTCCTAAGAGAGGTTGTGTCTGAGTCTATCCCAGCCATGGCATTGACATTTCAGGAGTTCACTGAAGAAGTCATAACTTCAATTAAGGAACACTTGAAAGGTCTGATTGAAATGCCAGAGAAGAAAGGGAAATTAGAGAGCCTCCAGAACCAGCTAGGCCAAAGATCTGACCTCACCAGAGAGACTCTTTCAAAGTCTCATAAGCAGCAGCTAGAGATTTTGGCTTCCATCAAGATGGGGCTTGGGAGTTTCTTGTCCGGTAAGTTCCAATTCACGGAGATGGTGGATGTTTTCTTGTACATGAGATGTAGAAATGTGAACTGCAAGAGCTTACTTCCTGTTGATGACTGTGACTGCAAGATCTGTTCAGGAAATAAGGGGTTTTGTAGTTCTTGCATGTGTCCTGTTTGTATGAGCTTTGATTGTGCAAGTAACACTTGTAGTTGGGTTGGTTGTGATGTTTGTTCTCACTGGTGTCATGCTGCCTGTGCCATTCAGAGGAATCTAATCAAACCTGGTCCTAGTTTGAAGGGTCCTTCTGGAACCTCTGAGGTGCAGTTTCATTGTATTGGCTGTGGACATGCTTCGGAAATGTATGGCTTTGTCAAAGATGTCTTTTTGTGTTGTGGCAAGGATTGGGGGCTAGAAACCTTGACAAAAGAGCTCGACTGTGTGAGGAGGATTTTCCAGGGAAGTGAAGATCGCAAAGGGAAGGAATTGCATGTTAAAACGGAAGATATGCTGTTAAAGCTTCATGCTAAACTGGTTTCTCCTTTGGATGCCTGCAACCACATCATACAGTTTTTCAACTGTAAGTCTCTGAACTGTTAGTTTTCATATTCATTTTATCTGTTCAAGTGTTTATCAAAACAATTGTGTTATGAAACAACATACAACATTTAAATGGGAATCATGCAATATTAATGTATCATTATTTTCTTCATGAATGAGTAATGCACATCAATTTTATTCAAAGTATGTGATGTGGTTGAAATAAAACATTAATGTTGATATATGGAGATTTTCTTTTTTAGAAAGTAATAATGACAGACATTCAGACAATGAGGCAGAGCATTGACTTGCTATTTAACTTTTTAAAATGAGTCATCTTTCCATTTCTTATATTTCTATAACCACAATACTTGAGAATGCTATGCATAATATAAATGCTTTCAGATCTAGCTATGTAGAGTATTATATAAGATTAGTTATCAATTATCAGACTATGGCATTTGATGTCTAACTGATTCAAGATTTCTATGTCATTTGACAATTGGGTTATGGAATGACTTTGTACTTTATAAATCATTTTTCCTTCTCAGTAGGGCATTTGATATCGTGTTGACTCAGTTGTTTATTCTAGATTGCAGAAATTAAAGACAAGGAATGTCCTTTTAACACAGGCATCTATATGTGTTAATAATAATTGGTTCTAGTCTTCTGGTGCTTGATTTTGGTGAATAATGACTGAGATGAATTAGCCACTTAATTAATTGAAAACAGATTATTCCATCAAATTCAAATGTCCCCACAAGTGTGTATCCTTTTTCATTTTTACCTAAGAGCTTGCTATGTTTTATTTTTTAAAATAAAAAAAGCTTGGTTGATGTAATTATATTGATGATAATTAATATCTAACTTTGAATTTTTTTCCGGATAAATAGATGCGGATGACATGTCTGAATTTCCTCCTTCTGCTATATCCTCAAAGGGTTTGTCAACATCTAAGGCTAACCCAACAATGGACACAACATCGTCTCTTCCACAATCTACTTCTCTAATGCCAATATACACTTATGACATGAGCTACACTAGGTCAAATGATGTTCAACAAAAAGACCTCAAATCCTCCCTCTTAAGTGAACATAAAAATGAGACTGATTTCCACTTGGAGGCTCTATTAGGGAAAGGAGGAGGGCTCGAAAGCTTGGAGAGCATCGTGCAGATAAAAGAGGCCGAAGCCAGAATATTCCAAAACAAGGCAGATGAGGCAAGGATAGAGGCAGAGGGGTTCCAGAAGATGATCAAGGCAAAGGCTGCACAGATGGAAGAACAGTATGGAGAAAGGATTCGCAAGATTTGCTTGCATGAGGCAGAGGAAAAGAGGAAGAAGAAATTTGATGAACTCAATGTCTTACAAAATTCCCACTATGATTACTTCAACATGAAAAGCAGAATGCAAGATGAGATACATGGTTTGTTGAAGAGAATGGAAGCAACAAAGCAGCAACGGGTTTAATATATTTTGTGGTTTTTCTTCTTTAATATTTCTCTCTAGAACACTAGTAAAATGTATGTACTTTATTGATCTAGTGCCAATGTGTATTCAAGTTTTTTATTCTGCACTTTGTTTTTTACCAAATTGAGAGGGGCTTAAACGTGAATTTAGCCATGTCCTTCAAAAGAGCTTGCAATTCTTCTTTATGATGTAAGACAAAATAAGGTAGTGAATTTTTTTCTTTCTTTTTTGTAGATAAAGAATTTTTTTTTTTTTTATATGTATCCTTTTTTTTCTGACTTATATTTGATTTTTTTTTTTTACCAAATTAGTGTAGTTTGCTTTTTAAAATTACTAAACTAGTGTACTTTTCTATAAACTTACCAATACTGCGTAAACTGTACTTCACCTTCACGAGGTCGGCTTCCATTTATTATTTTATTTTATTTATTGCAGTTTATTAACGACCAAATACATTTTTAATTGTCTAAATTTTTTGCATAAATTAAAAAAAAAAACCCACTAATTAAACAAGACTTAAATATGTTGAAAATCTCTTAAATACACCTGGATTTCATAATTGATTTTTGAAATTTTTTTGCTTCTTGTTGGATTCCTGAAATTTTAAAAGCTTTGTGAAAATTTTTTACCGTTCAAAACGTGATGACATGTATGTTAGTTAGACACACCAGCAATACATGTATGAAGTCACTTCGGCAAACCTATAACCGTAGAAGTAGGAATAATGACACCAGAAATGATATTGTTTCCATAAAGTAGAGATCCAGAAACAGGCTCACGAATACCATCAATATCCACTGGAGGGGCAGCAATAAAAACGATAATAAATACAGAAGTTACGGTATCAATGACATGAAGAGTTACTTAGATTTTTTTATATTTAATTTAATTTAATAAACTATTTTACCTTTCTCTTCTCTCTTCCCGATCTTCTTCTATCCCCCACCAGCATGCACCACCATCTCCACCACCCTTAAAATCAGTAGGCACCAAAATAACAGTTTGAAATCGAGACATAAATGTGTTTTTCCTTGGAGTCATAAACACCTTTTTGATTACTTGAACATTTGATTTGCTCGTAGTGTTCCTTGTTCGTCTTCAGTTGTTATACTTTTAGCCCCTTTTTAGGTTTCAGTGATTTTTCGGAGACCCAGTTAGAATTTACAAGATTTGAGGTTTTTAGGATTTGGGTGTTGCGAAAGTAGAGATTTTGTGGGGTTTTGGGGATGAAGATTGAGGTTCAGTTGGGAGGGTGTAGAATGAGGAAGAGAAAGCGATGGTGGTGGAGGTTTTCGGTTGAGGGGCGTTCGATTACCTGGTGGCGAATTCGATTTTGAATGATAATCTATTAATGGCGTTTGGGAGTGAGGGGAATGAGGGAATCTGTAGAACAAGCTGTCGAATCTCGTGGAGTGCCCGAACGCGTCGAACTTTAGTTGGAACTATGTCATCTTTTGGAAAATTTCTCCATCAAAGTATGGGGATTGGATTTTGAGGTCGGGGGATAGGAGTTGTAGGGAGCCAAGAAAGGGAGAAGAGGTTGGATAAGTGAGAATTGTTGATAATGAGAAGGTATAGAGGAAGAGGAAGAAGGTATTGCAGAAGCTACACATGACTTTTGGGGGTTTTGATGAGGACATTTATGCTTTTGGGTTGAACTGTCTTATTGATATAGAAATGTTCTTTCTTGCTTCCATGTACTTCTCTTTTGACCTTGGGGGCTTGGGGGTCCAGGTAAGTGTTTTTTAAATAGAGAAACTAGGTGAGTCTCTGATTGGATGATATAAACAACACTTTATATCTAAAATTAGGCATGATTGGTTTGTAGCTACAAGTTAGTTAGTTAATTTTTTGAGCATGTAACCTTTAATCAATTTCAAAGCAACCACAAAATCTGTAAATATATTTTAATTATGAAAGGAAAATCTCAACTGCCAACACTTTTCTTTGAGATTTTTCTTCCAAGCTTTGCTCTTGGTCTCACATGTATGTGAAGGATTACCTTCAAGTAGATAAGCATTTGCATCGCCTTGCTTATCTTTTGAAACAAGAATGATTGCAGCCTTCTTAGTCCATTTTTTGCTTGCAGCATCATTATACTCCTCTTTTAACTTTAAAAGCTTGTTTTTCTTCTTCTATTCAAGTTTGTTGTGAGCAAGGAGTTCCATCTTCTTAGCAACTTCTGTTGTAGGCCCATGCGAATCGCTTTCAATGGTGCCCTCCCTACACATTATTCATGGACTTGTTTATTTGAACACTACTAATTATCGAGGCTTCGTGCACCATATAAGGCTCGATGCACGTTTTATCCTTACATATATTATTTATCAGTTGAATTGACTTTAATCAAACATATAATATTTGTTGTGGGTTGTGGCCAAGTCACTTTCAATTTGCTATTGCCGATTGCAGAAGCAGTCAACACTATAATCTTACAACCGATCGGAATTGAATTCACATCACTCTTGAGCAATGTAATCATTATATAGTTTGGCCAATCTGTACGTAGTTTTGTTATATGGGGGCACAATATATATATATATATATATATATATATATATATATATATATATATTATCTTTGAACATATTTTTATTACATAATAAAATATCAATGATAAATATATATAGTTAAATCAATGTGAATTGCCTGGGATGAAAATTTACACGCCCTTAAATTATTCTAAAATTAGATGAAAACCTAGGCGTTGCAAGGCTAATTTAGAAAGTAACATTTTTAGTTTAATTTGGTTAAAAGGTGTATTTTAATTTGCGTACAATGAACATTATCTCTGTTGTGATACATAAAAAAAGTATCTCATGAAGAAGATTTTATTGAGATAAACAATTTAACTTATCTAATAAATAAATTTTATTATCTTTTTCTAATAATAAATCACAAAAATATCGTGTGGTTGGGTAGTGCTTGTTACTTTCGAAAAGATTGAACCAGGAAATTTTCCTTCTGAAGCCAACAATTAAAGGACAAAATTTGTAATAAATACAAACTTAATATCATTTTTGGTCCATTAAATTTCTCACTTGTTTTGTTTTGACATTTTAATTTCTAAATGTTTAATTTTAGTCCTTTATATTTTAAAAAATTTCATTTTGATACTCCTTTTCATTTTCCATCAAAAATGTTATTAACACCTATAAAATTTCAAATTTTGAAATAATTAATGTAAAATAATGATGATATTAAAAATCGTCACTATATTTTTATTTTAAAAATATAAAAACTACATAAAACTTATCTCCTCCCAAGTTTTTCCGATATGAATTTTGTTCTAGTGGATCTCTATTCTCGCAAGTGTAAACTTTCAAAGTTTGAAATAATTAATGTAAAATAATGGTGATATTAAAAATCATCACTATCTTTATTTTATTAAAAAAAATAAAAACCACATAAATCTTTATCTCCTCCCGAGTTTTCCAAATATGAATTTTGTTCTAATGGATCTCTATTCTCGCAAAGCATGTTAACCCAATTATTGCGAACTCGACAAGTGTACTGATCTTTCCAAGTAATAAAATGATAAGTAGAGTATCGTATTCACGAGGATTGAGACACCAAATTTATCACAACTATTATCTTTAAATTGGATGAAGAAAAGTTGATAAGATTGAGTTTTAATATCTTGACTTGATGCAAATTAAAGAATAAAACTAAGAATTAATAAGACTTCAAACAAAACGTTATTTGGATTTAAGGAAAATATAATAAAGAATTGTAGTCAAGACACACACACCGTTTTGATCCCACCTTATCTAATTAGATTGATTACTACATTCAATTATACTAATTCTTCAGATAATGTCTCTTTACATGAACCTTAGTTAAAGACTAATTCCTTAGTAACTTTAACCCTTTAACCCAAGTAAAAACCCTAATTTCTTAGTGATTCCTCTTCGATCAAGCATTAAGTGAGACACATCAATTCATTTGGTTTTTTTGTCTTTGCTTTCTTCACTTCTTCTCTTGGTTTTCCTGCTATAAACAAAAGTTCACAGTGGGAAGCAAGGATCAACAATTAAGCACAACACTGCATAAAAAATCTCAAAATTACTATGCTAAGCATGTTTGATGTCCACCTCAAAATTTCAACAATACTTTTCAATTCCATCAATTGTGAAAGTCTAACTTGAATACCCCTCACCAAGATATATCATTCACTCATCACTCAAGTGTTTAGGTATTATCATAATCTCTCAATCCACCACAGCCATAGTACTACCATAAGCTTGATCTTATTCTCAAGTTCCTAAAAATGAGGAACATAAACACATGCACACATTGATCAAAAGATCTATATTGGGTTGTAACTTGGCCTGGCTTAGGGGTATGAAAATTTTGGGAGGTAGCTGAATAATCATTGAGATTAGAACACTAATCTTCTTTAGACTCATTCAGATCTCAATTTGGATTTTTTCTCCAATACTTCCTTTTAGAATTTTTTTCATTCCTTTCTTTTTACTTTTCTTCTCATTGCATTTTCTTTCTTTTCTTGTCCTTTTTTTGACTTTACTTATAGATAGTTCTTTTCTTTCCATCTTTCATTTAACTTCTAGTGGGGCTCACCTTGATCTCTTTCTTCTTCTTTTTAAACCAATTAGGCATTCCAATCTCAATTAAGATAAGTCAAAGGCATGGTTTAAACAATTCATTAGGTGATTGAATAGAAAAGTCTCAAGCTCAAAGGGGTTAGCAATGGAAAAATTTTCATGTAGGCTAATTTGGCCAAGGCTAAAAGAATAAAATACCTTTATCATGTCAACATATGCATGCGTTAGCAGAGAAATAGAGCAAGTTCTAGAGTACTGCTACAGTGAGGTCTCTTTAAACAAAATATCTTTTGTATAACGGGTGCCCTGATAGTAGTGGAGGATGATGCTCATGGTGGTGGTGCTTGGAACTCTGGCTGAGGTTCCTCTGGATCAGCACGTGGTGCTTGGCGAGGCTCCTCGCAGCAATTTCCTCCGTTGAAAGCTTAGAGGCTCTAATAATTTGTTCCTACCAGGCATTCTCCACTGCATCCAAATAAGTTTTATGGGTCAGCGGGATGCTATTTTCACATCCTTTGGTTCTTCTTCCAGTATCTTCAGACCAGCTTTCATGCATAAGTGAGATATAATAGAGGAATGAGCCAGCAGAGATCTACTATTACCGTCTTGTATCATGTGGATGATCCTATTGGACAGAACTCGAGCAATGTTGAGGTTTATATCCCTCATTAAGGCGTATAGTAGAATGACCCTCTCAACATTCACATCTGTCGAATTTGTAGAAGGAATGATAGTGTGATTGTTAAACTGGTGCTAGAACTCTGCCTCACCAGTTAAGTCCCGCTTCCTTAATTTTCCAGGGACATAATCCATACCAGATTTAGTCTTCCAAGATGTGTATAGACAAGTGATGCCTCTTCGAATTTCATCTACAAGTTGAGGCATATCGTCCCTATATATATATATTCTTACTGGTGACTGGTTGCATCCTGTTGTATTTGTTGACGAAGCCATAGGAATGGGTGCTCTTATAGGAAGTCTCCAAGAAACTCTCAATGAATTTGTGGTCAAAAGGAACTTTGACCCCTCTCACCCAGCTTACTTTCCTTTCTTTCCTCGTCTCTCGGTCTACATTGGCCAATAATTCCATCAGAATCGCACTAGAACTTGGCTCTGGATAACTCATCAATGTGTGCTAGTTCCTCCCGTTGATTACCTTTAATTGAACCTCCAGCTTCAACATTTACAATCAATCTTGATTCAGGTGTCATTCCATTGAAGAAAATTCGCACCTTCTTCCCAACTTGCATATCATATTGAGGGCATCTTCTGATCAGTTCTTGAAATCTGTTCCAGGCTGCACACAGTGTTTCTCTTCCATGTGAGTGAAATTAGTGATCGCATTCACCAACTTGTTATATTTTTCCATAGAGAAATACTGAGCAAAGAATTTAGCAGCCAATTCTTCCTAAGTAGTGATGTGTAACACCCCGTAGGCCTCCGACGTGTTAGCATTAATAATATCAGATTAGCGCATCGTATCCAATTTATAAACAATAGCGGAAGCATAGAATCGTTTTCTTGATACATTATGTACGGAATCACAGAACAGAACGATAAAACCATGTCCTTGCTGATCCAGTTTATCAACATCAACACAAATAAGACAGGTAACAGGGCTTTAGGCAGAGGATCAATAATACAAACATACACAGGTACTCAGGGGAAAAACTCATATACATATTATTAAAGTTCTGTACAACATAGATATTTCAAGTTCACACCACACGCGGTGCTACAAAAGAATATAATCCCTCAGAAGGGGTATACAGAGCTATGACAAACAAAAGAAATCAAAATGGAGCCTTCAAGCTATCCATGCTGCTCCTGAGCTAGGCAGCCTAGTCTCTGATGGGCCTCTTGCCCTGAGACTGCTCTTCTCTTCCAGAAGGTTCACCTGAAACCACATAGCCCCACACGGGGTGAGATAACATATCTCAGTAAGCTCAGGATCCAAGGAGGAATCTCCTCCACCCTGG
>PYAF01002748.1:79492-91101 GCA_007407185.1 Glycine tomentella
ATTGGTCCGTTTCACTTTTAATTGTTGAAATTACTAATCTAACTTAATACATTAATCTTTTTATCTCATAATTAAGAGAAAACTCCAAAGATTATGACTACCCCTTCCATATAATTTTCTGATACCTGAAGTAGTCTAGATTAGTCATTTTTCAAATTATCTTCCAAAATTCCTAAAAATTATTATTTAGGGTTTTCTGACCCTAATCATATTAATAATGTGTTGTCTAAAAGCACTTTATCCAATACTGAGATTCCCACAATTTCTAAAGTCCTTTGGTCAGTGTTTGACCTCAAGGGTATTCTGGTAATTTCACCACTTACCCTAGGGCAAAAATCGTTATTTTCTAAAAATGTTCAAGGTATCCCTGTATATATCACCCTAAGGGTATTTTAATCATTTTTCAACCATCCAAAAGTATTTATAAAATTCCTCCTTAATATGTCTTGCGAGCATACCTAGGGGTATTTTGGTCTTTTCTCCCAAATCTTTTATACTGCCTTGAATTAACATTTAACCCCAGTAATTGACTGTGATTCCAAAATTTTGGGGTGTTACATCTGTCACTCCTTGATGTCTGATCGTGTCACAGATCCTCAAAAATCTATCCACAAAATCATGTGGATCTTCATCTTCTCCACCAAACTGGCTTCGCTCCACCAAAGTGATCAATGATGGATGAATGTCAAAGTTGTTGGCTTGAATTGGTGGTCTGACAATGCTAGGATTTGGTCTGGTGAAAAGTGGAGCAAGGATATCCTTCATCAATTCATCCTCTGGTTGTGGCTAGTTAGTGTTTCTTTCAGCTATTTCTAGTTCTCTTTCAGGTTGTTGAACTAGCTGTTTCTGCTACCTTCCTTTGTTTTGCTAGCTTCCTATTTCTCTTGGCAGTCTCTTCTATCTCAGGATCGTACAATAGAGTTATAGGATCAATTATATCTCGTATCCAACTTAGAAAAAAAGATTAGTAACAATAACAAATCCAATCTTAAAGATAAAGAGTTATTATAAAATTAGCGTTTTCAATCTCCAGTAACAGCGCCAAAAACTTGTTGCGAACTCGGCAAGTGTACTGATCGTTCCAAGTAATAAAATGATAAGTAGAGTATCGTATCCACGAGGATCGAGGTACCAAATTTATCACAACTATTATCTTTAAATTAGATGAAGAAAAGTTGAGAAGATTGAATTTTAATATCTTGACTTGATGCAAATTAAAGAATAAAACTAAGAATTAATAAGACTTCAAACAAAATGTTATTTGGATTTAAGGAAAATTTAATAAAGAATTGTATTCAAGACACACACACACCGTTTTGATCCCACCTTATCTAATTAGATTGATTACTACATTCAAATATACTAATTATTCAAACAATGCCTCTTTACATGAACACTAGTTAAAGACTAATTCCTTAGTAACTTTAACCCTTTAATCCAAGTAAAAACCCTAATTCCATAGTGATTCCTCTTCGATCATACATTAAGTGAGACACATCAATTCATTTGCAATTATACATCCCTATCCCTAGGTAATGTATCAATTGTTATTCAATCTTTGTCAGAAATCAAAGCCCCAATATTCCTATTGTGAACCATAATTCTCATAACTTCATCAAAGTGATCAATTTCAATAAAGACATATAATTCATTCAACATAAGGTGAAACAAAATAATTTAGCACAAAAGATTCATAGAATTCAATCCAATATCAAAGGAGTTCACATGAGGTTGTGGCTTTAACTACAATGAAGAGACTTAGCCAGACATATTCATGTTTGACCTTAATCACATGAACAAATATACCTAGACCAAGAATCTCAAGGGAAAAGAAGAAGAAGTATAAACCCCTTCAATCTTGATTCAATCTTCTTGACCTAGCTTCAATCAATCCCAAAGTTGTCTCTTTCTGATGTTATTTCTCAGTGTGGCTCGTTTCCTGCTCTTCCCCTCAGCCCATATTTATAATTAGGTTAATAAAACCCTATCATATCTTCTATTTTCGTGCAATATCAATTAAAATCTTGAAATCCCGTGTCGCTAGCGCTAATGGTGCTGCTCTTCACGCTGATGGCGCCACATCAAACATCCTGGTGCCAATGGCGCCAAATTTCACGCTACTGGCATGAGATGGCAGTGAAAGAATGCTATCTTTTTAGTCTGTGATGCGAATGGTGCTAGCTATGGTACGACTGGCGCTAGACTCCAGAGAAGATTGCCCTGTTTTAACTTTCTGGCATGAGATCTCGCACTACTCGTGTGACACTCTAGAGAATCTTGATTTTTTTTGTCTTTGCTTTCTTCACTTCTTCTCTTGGTTTTCCTACTACAAAATTGCACAAAACGAGATAGAATGTGAATTGGGATGAATCAATCAAAACATCCACAAATGAGGTCAATTATGGTTCCATTATGATCGATTCTTGCTTCTTTTAGCTTGAAAAACATTATATGCTAGACGCATATCACCAACTCAACCCTAAACCTAATAACACAAAGACCAACATCCCTTATCCATCTTCTTAATCAACAACAACAACAACAACAACAACAAAATCATCAACAAGATCATCAGCAACACAAGCGGCCTAAAGGGGATTGAGGATAGTGTTGCAAATCTGCAAGTACGGTCGTGCGACAACAACAACGGTGCGGAGCCTCTGCCACCATTCGTCCAAGGGTACAAATCCACGAGGACGACACTGCGACTTGTGTCCAAGCCTCCTCATTGTTGCGTGTGCACCACCACCACCCAGATTCACATTCATGTGTACGCAACAATAGCAACCCAGCCATACCAACCATTGCATTGTCCTGTGTACCTCCACCCTCATCACGTCCCTCCAAATCCACCAAACAACCTCAATCTGGATTCCTCAGATGCCAAATAATTCAAAACGATGTTACATCAGGAGCAGAGGAGAAGGTCGTAAGGGAGAAGAGGGACCTCACTGTTTAATACCCGTTAAAGCCTTTCCACTGCCTCCAATTTCACCATGTCCATCCTCCCCACTATTATTTTTATTTGGGTTTTGGACCTATAGGCTTTTCACAAGATTACCTTTTTTAGGTAAGGTATCACTAATTATCATTAGCAAGCTGAATCCATCCCCAGTGGTTATTTATCGATTAATCTAGGAAGTATGTCCTTTAAGTAAATAAGTACAGGCAAGGTGGGAGTCTTTGGTATGCGGCCATGCTGAGTACCCGTACACTATCCTATGATGTGACAAGGTATTAGGTATTCGGGTATGCCTGATATCTGACAATGATATGAACTGAAAGCAATCGTCTGAGATCAAGGTAATAATAAGTCTTAGGTATTCGACTAGGCTGAATACTTGACACTTTTCAACAGAGGATAACCTTTGGAGGATAGGATACTCATGGTATTCGGGTGTTTTGTAGTTACGAATGTAACATCCTCAAATTTTTATCTTGAGCTTATATTTATGTTTGAATTAATTATGGATATGTGTGATAGTTTGATACCTGAAGGATAGGATAAAATTTTATATCTCCATATGTACTTAACCAAACAAGGTATTTGACCACTCATTTTAAAGCTTAGGATGTTCTATTTGTTATCCTAAAATATGGGACCAAACTGAGTAGTAAATCGTGTCCAGAATTTATTTGAACACAAGTTGTCCAAAACTGTCCACACCCAAAATAGCTACTGTCACCCGTTTTAAAAAATTTATATCTCTCTCTCATTTCTTACTCAAATTAGGCTTATGATATAAGGAATTAAAGGTCTAGATGTGAAATATAACATATAAAAAAATTCAGCTAAATCTAGGTTGTGTACTGCTTGTAGTCACGAAAACAATAAAGGATGTGAGTGATTCATTTTGATACCTGCTGGCAGCTTTGGATTTTTGTTTTTAAAATACTAAATCTAGAGTTTTAGAACTCCAATTGAGGCATGTGATACCTTGTTAGAAAGCATAGGAAGTCTAGTTTAACATAATAAAAGATGGGAATTTAATAACTTGTGGATCAGTACAGATAATAGGAAGAACCAAACCATATGTGATGAGATTGCTTTTAGCTATTTGGAAGTAAAAATCTTGTTTTGGCAACATGTAGCTCTTAGAAATTTGGCACAAGGGCTAAATGTTTCAACCAAGCACAAAGTAAATCTTGCTTTAATTGAAGCATGCATGTGTACATAAGTTTTTAAAAAATAAATAGCAATGGAAGTGATGTGTAAGAGTCAAAGGAGTAGTCAATGTATGAAGTGAATAAGACAAACTAAGACCAAGCTTCTTGAACAGTCCTTTTAAGGAGGCTATCACGTGGAATCCATCTAACTTGGGAGCAAAAGATAATTTCAGCCAAGAGCATAAGAACCAATCAGATTTTGTCTCTTGATAAGCCTTTCCACGTAGCATAAGCCAAGCTTAGGAAATCATTTATTTTTTTTAGAAACTAAACACAAAATTCTAGGTGTAGCCGTGGGTATGTATGTGCAGCTATGGGTATGTATGCTTTAGGTGAATCAAATAATCAAAACCAAGTTATTTAGGAAGACATCAACGTGCACATGGGTAATTAATGAAGGGAATATTTGTAATGATGATTAGATAAGGAGAATCTAGATATTTTCCATAGTTTCTAATGACTTAGTCAACCTAGGACCAAACTAGCTACTAACTAAGTTTCATTCTAACTATTTTTTTTTCACCCGCACTAATTCCTTTCCATTCTAACTAACTCATTTAATATATATAGCTAATGTACTACAAAAACTGCACGTATATACTCCTACTCCTAAAACCCACGACCAATAGCTTTTCACTTGGTACTTTGCTTTCATTTCTCACTTCCTTATTTGCTTATAACCATAGCCCTACTTCTATAGTCTCATATACTTCTATTTTCTTCTTTTCATTCATTTACACTATCCTAAGATTTCCATACTTGAAGACTTTAAAGAAGTACAACCACTTCTTGAAGAACTTGGACACAACTTCATCTAAGATAGGCTAGGCTTCAATCTTTAATTAAGAGTTTATTTGGACTAATCTTTATGTGCAATGATGTAGATATATGGCTGACCTTAGTAGACTGAACTTTCATATCATTAAAGGGTATTTCATGGTGTGGTTATGTTGATTTAATAATAGGATAGGTTGATGATTTAAATGCTGAAATTTTAGTAATGTTTGGACTTGACTTTGATGGAATTTTTAACTGTTTTCTTATATATTTATGTTGGAACTGTTTTAGATTAATTCTAAGAAGTAGAGGCTGAATGGTATGGGGATGAAAGGTATAATTATTCAAGTAGTTCAGTATGATAAAGTAGTAGAGTGATAAGTTTAGAAGAACATAAGGTCTAGGTTAAGTTCTAATCTTTTATTGTGATTGTGTAAAAGAATTAGAAGTTATTTGGAGAATATATTATGGTTTATTTGCTAGATTACTAACGAGTTGTCTTTAGCATAAGGATATTAAATTGCCATGCACTAGTTAGCATGATTTTGGTTGAATAAGGTATGGTAGTCGAGCCATACATGTGATAGATTATGATGTTTGAGATGAAGTTTCTCTATGAGGTTGTATGAGTTTGCTCACAGATTGTATGATGGATTTTATGTGATGATATATATTGATTCATGTTTCCGAGTCCAGTACGAGATTTGCAAAACAGGATCTGATACTACATCCAGTACGAGATGTAGAGACCAGGTGCAAAAACATAGATTATTCATGCATGATTAGCGTACTACATGCAATACGAGGTGCAACTACATACAGTATGATATGTAGAGACCATGTACACTCTGGAATTTCATGCACACATATTGTTTGAATGGTTATTTATTGATGTTATTGGAATTATTTGATAAATTACTAACGTACTTATTTGATGGTTTAGTTTTGCCTACTGAAAAATTTTATTTCTCACTAGATTTGTTTCATTTGTTTTATAGATGGCAACAATAATCATCTTCCTTGATGCTCTAGACTGGGGATGGTACTGAGATGAGGAAAGAAATTGCTATATCATTACCATGCACCATATTATTCAGATTTATGTATATTTTGGAATTCATTTTCCTGTATCTGTACTTAATGATATGTTCAACCCTAACGATCCATTCCTTCAGTATGCCTATGTTAACATCTCTTCCAGCAACCATAACGTGAATTCTCCTTACGTCCCAGGTCATGGAGGAAATATGAATTTGAAATGATGAGTTTGATGTTGAAGAGAGCGTAGGTGAAAATTTCTGAGTTGAGGAAGGGGTAACGTTGGCATATGAAAAATAAATAAGGATGGATCATATTTAGAATATATATGGCCAATAGTTCTCCTAGTACTAGTATGTTGTAGAGTACTAGAAATTATGGGTGATGTTTAATCTTTAACTTTTGTCTATTAATTAGGAATTACGGTGAAGTAAGGTGAATCTTGTTTTATTTCAACAAGATGTGATGTAACCAAGAAATCAATCTGGTTTATTGAACAAGAATTTCACTGTAACATCCCGGGCGCTAACGAGGGCGGGGAGTGATCGCCGGTGCAGTGAGGCACGAACAAGGAGTGGCTCCTGGCAGGCTTCCAGTGGGAGGGGTACATGAATGAATCGAATACACACTCGAACGAGAGGGATCCAGAGGCTGTGCAGGTATGGGACTGTACAATTGAGGATAACTTAAAGGATTTAATAGGTACTACCTATACCAACAAGGTGCATCTACTTTTCGGTAGCTCGTAACATAAGAACTCCACAGTTAAGCGTGCTTGACTTGGAGCAATCTTGGGATGGGTGACCTCCTGGGAAGTTTCTCAGGAAGTGTGTGAGTGAGGACAAAGCACACTGAAAAGTCTTGTGTTGGTATGTAGGGACAGTCATTAATCCTGCAAGTGGCCGGACATTACAAGTGGTATCAGAGCAAGGCCTCTCTACCAATACGGTGTGGTTCGAGGACGAACCAGGCGAAAGCTGGTGGGCATGTAACATTCTGGGCGCTGATGAGGACGGGGAGTGATCGTCGGTGCAGTGAGGCACGAACAAGGAGCGACTCCTGGCAGGCTTCTAGCAGGAGGGGTACATGAATGAATCGAATACACACCCGAACGAGAGGGATCCAGAGGCTGTGCAGGTATGAGACTGTACAATTGAGGATAACTTAAAGGATTTAATAGGTACTACCTATACCAACAAGGTGCATCTGCTTTTCGGTAGCCCATAACATAAGAACTCCACAGTTAAGCGTGCTTGACTTGGAGCAATCTTGGGATGGGTGACCTCCTGGGAAGTTTCTCAGGAAGTGTGTGAGTGAGGACAAAGTACACTGAAAAGTCTTGTATTGGTATGTAGGGGCAGTCGTTGATCCTGCAAGTGGCCGGGCGTTACATTCACCTATAAAATTTATACGTACTTTTAATTTTTACTAATATACGCTTCTTACAAATAAACACTAATAAAAATTATTTAGAGATATTTGGACGTTACAATGAATACTTGACACTAGTAAACAAAACATATCTTCAAGGATAGGATAATAGGTACTCAGATACTCGACAGGGATGAATACCTAATATTAGTAAACAAGCTACCTTTTGAAGGATAGGATAACCATGGTACTTGGCAGGGCCGAATACCTAACACTAGTAGACAAAAGTTATCTTTTAAAGGACATGATAACAGGTACTCGGGTATTTGACAAGGCCGAATACTTGAAACCTCTAGGGGTATGGTTTAGTATCATAAAGGTTTTACAAGGGTATTCTTAGGCAGTTGGCTTGGCCAAATAATTATCCGATATACAATCCCCCAAAGCCTCTTAGAACAAACTGAACTAGGAAGACTTTGATGTGTTTTATGGTGACCATTTGGGTCTTTCCCCTAAGTTTCGTTTAGATTTCTACATTCAGAAAATGGTCATTGCATTACGCGAAGTGAGGTGTCACTTTATTTGTTATGGACTTAACCGTTGGATGCATTGTTGGGCCTCATGAACTGCCATGGGCTTTCTTATAAAATGGGGTGTAGCCCTTCATTTTTTCACTTTCACGTTGATTTTAAAAATTTTCCGGAGACGTCAAGTACTCACCCTTCATGTGTGATTTTTTCCATTTCCTTACACTATGGATTTGGGTTTTGAGGCCGAAAACTTTGGAAATTTGGAACAGTTAGGTGTGAGAGTGGGACGACTCAAATATGTGGGTGACGAGACATCCTCAGGATTGAGTTTAGAGTCAAGCAGTTGCATTGACAATTCGACCTCTTCATCTGTTGGGACCGAGCCTATGCAATCAGTTGTCGAGGATGAGGATTCTATCAATGCCATAAAAGTGTCCTTTAGTCAAAGGACAGACGCCGAGGCTTCTTGCAGTGACAATGTTGTATTTGTAATAAAGCCAAAGCATCAAATTATGATCCAAAAGAAGAAATGTCCACTGTTACCCTTCTGGGGTACTATTGGATGGATGGTGATGCAGGTTCTATTGTTCCCGATACAACGATAAGGTTAGCGTTCTTCATCTTATCAACCACGTGAAAGTATGTGCTTTAATAAGAGAGGATAATAACCGTATTCATCTTTGTTACTAAAATAGATGCAAATGAGAAGCCAGATTGGGCATTCCTAGAGATGCCGAATAGGGAGCTGGTAATCGAAATGATGTTGATAAGGGACTTTTCTACATATATGATTGCATCTTCCATGATCTTGTTAGAACTCTTGGCAAGCGTACCAATTTGTCGTTGTAAGTTACAAACTTTATAAAAGTTCTTCTCCACAGGGACTTGAGCTACTCAGTTTACCCAAGTAAAACTTAACAGTTCAATAGTTATGTACAATAAGGATGAGAGAAATTTCATGTGATTATGAAAGTAACAGAAAAATACAAAACTGGTAAAATGAAATATATTTATGAGAAAGTGGGATTGGGCTTCATCATTCATACCCTTAGTATTCAATTAACTTTACCATGTATAAATCATTTTCTATCCTTATTGATGCACACATTATTTCACCCTGAATCAATCCCTCGCATTTGAGAATCTTAAGGATAACTACCGAATATTGATCTCTCGCATATGAAGTAAATACCCCAGCATTATAATCATAGTCACATGCTATTTGCAATCAAAACGTTATGCCCTATTCCTAGCAATGTAACGTAATGAGTAAAATCATTCAGTTCAAATTCTAAGGGCACTTTCCAGTCAAGCTTAGAATCTAATTTTATGAAACTAGTGATCAAGTAGAATCAAACATTAAGAATAAAATGAAATTACTAATAAGGAATAGAAAAGATTCATGCATAAATAAATATTAAAATAGATAAATAGGGGTAAGAAGATTACATCCAATCCTTAAGAGAAGCTAGCTAATCATTGTGGAGAGCACCTCCTTAATGGAAGAATTGATGAAGGGAACCATCACCGCTTCTTTCTGACAGAGTCTCCACACTAATCCTCACTTCTCTCACTCTCTCTTATGCTATCCTAAGCTAATTTACGTTCCTAAGCTAAGAAATTTGTGCAAGGCCTTCAAGGCATGCTTTCCCCTTCAATTTTTGTGGCTATTTATAGATTTGACCCTCCTGCTTGTGTCCACTCGCCCAGGCGAGTGTTTTTTGCCTGTGTTTGCTCGCTTGGGTGAGCTAATCATATCTCCTTGGAACTTGAAGCTCTCCTGGGCGAGTGATTTAGCCTGAGGATGCTCGCCTGGGCGAGTTAAAGACTTAATGGTGAAGAAAGGTCACGGGCTTGGACAAGTTCTGGGCCATTTTGCTTCTGACACCTCCCAAATTTGATTTTTATGCCCCTTTCGCTTGCTTGGATGCTTCGGATACCATCAGAACCTTATCAAAATACAAAATATGATTGGACTAATCTTCCAAAATGTGAAAAACAACATTCATACAAGTACTAAATACAAATCAACTAGGTTTAGGGCAAGTTTACAAACAAATTTATTGAAGTCAAAAAGATAAGTGCCAACATTGTAACCCTAATTTTACTAAAATAGGGCACTTATCAGATCTCCATGTAGAACTTTCTTTCAACGATTTCACGATAAGCGTTCTTCGTATACTGAACATGGCTCCTTTTCAATTACATCTGAATGGGTGGGCGCTCATCCAAGCTTTGCTTGCGTTGCACAGATTCTTTAGGAAGGAGCCGACGACCGGATTGTTTCTTTACCATTTTAGAACTAGGCCGGCGGATTAGGCATAATGGATGTCATTGATCCAACATCAAGGTAGACCCTTGTTCAGATTGCTTACTTCTTTATACAAAAATTTCAAAGTTGGATTTTTTAAAGTGATTATTCTTCCTAGCTTGGGTGATAACAACTTCTTTATGTTAACAAAAAACCTTTATCCCATTTTACTTGCAACTAGTGTCGAGGGTATCGAGGAGTTATGATGACTATCCTAAGGAATACTTGCCGACCAGGAACGCCACTACTTGACCCTTCTAAATAAGTTGGAAAGGAGGTTGTCGGTTAAACCCATTGTCTTTGTTTTCAAGTCTTCGAATATTTTTAAGGACTTGAAAGGTGTCTTTTCCTTCTCTTTATCATTATTCAGTTACCTTTACAATGTTATTAACTTAATTTGTTTTGCAGCCATACTCAAATTTGTCGGCATGGATGCACTTCACTTTACCAATGTGTGCCGCGAAGTTGCTATTAATGCTTAGAACACCTCTGTTACTCATCCCATTGATCCACTTCCCTCTCCTCGCTCTTCCCCTAGTAATGTCATCCCTCCTACCGACAACAACAAAGAGAAGAAGGGTAGAAAAGAGAATGAAGATGAGGCTCGGCCTCAGAAAATACTTCTTCAACAAATGATGCACCATTTCTCCCCTTCGCCCCCTGCTCCATGGAAGCATTGCCTATGGTGTTGGGCCATGAGTTTTTCAACTCAACCTATCACTCTCAAAGCTTGATGTTGAATGGTGAGCTCTCAAACTTTGGGAAAAACATTCTTCAAAGTGTTGATGCTCCTTCAGCATGGGCTATGTACTGTGATTCTCAAGTGAGTTTGGCTGCCATTACCTAACAAATGATTTTGACTAACTCCTTGATAGACCGAGAAGTGCTGAAACTGAAGACGAAACTTGAGGAGATGGCCAAGGAAAGGGCTTATGCCCTGAATTCAATCATAAAGTTTGTTGCTGACAACTCTAAATTAAAGCTGATATGAAAAAGTTTGAGAACCGAAAGGCATCTTGGGGGAGAAAGCTAAAGAGAGAGAAAGACTCTTTTGTGGCCCTAAAGGTCAAAGTTCATAAGATAAAGGAGTCGGTTGTTAAGGTAGAGGAAGATACAGAGAAAGGAAAGAATGACTACCAAGTCCTGATGCGGGATGCCTGGGAGAAGATGCTTGAGGAACGTAGGGTTGGTTTTGACACGGCCATTCATTAAGTACTGTAATACCTTGTATTTTAAGCATGTAATTAAGCTTAGATTAAGCTTATGATTAAGGATAATAAATATGCTTAAGAGTGTTCAGAGAAAAGCGTCAGAAAAGGATTGAGAACCCTGTTTTGAATATGTGGCGCGGACAGCGCCAGGTTCCACGCGGTCAGCGCCACAAGTGGCCTAGAAAACTAGTTTCTGCTGGAATC
>PYAF01002748.1:94814-126067 GCA_007407185.1 Glycine tomentella
TTCATGAAATTGGATTCTAAGTTTAACTGGAAAGTACTCTTAGGATTTGAACTGAATAATTTTACTCTTTACGTTACGTTGCTAGGAATAGAGCATAATGTTTAGATTGCAAATAGCACGCGATTATGATTGTAATGCTGGGTTATTTACTTCGTATGCGAGGGATCGATATTCGGTAAATATCCTTAGAACTCGATTGCGAGGAATCGATTTGAGGTTAGTTAATGTGTGCATCAATAATAATAATAGAAGATGATTTATTCATGGTAATATTAATTGGATACCGAGGTATGAATGATGAAATCCAATCCTACGCTTTTCTTTAGTTAGTTAAAATCGTTTTATTAGCTTCCGTAATCTTTCGTTATTTCCGTAAAAACCATCAAAACTTCGACCATACTCGTTGTACATAACTATTCAATTGTTGAATTCTATTTGGATTAACTGAGTAGCACAAGTCCCTGTGAAGACGAACTTTTATAAATTTTGTAACTTACAACGACAATTGGTACGCTTGCCAAAAGTCTAACAAGTTTCTGGCGCTGTTGCCGGGGACTTGAGTCGCTCGCTCAATTCTTTCAAATTTAATTTTTCAGTTGAATAAATTCTCTTGTTTTATTTTTTTCCCTAACCTCGGTACCTACGAATCATTGCAAGTTTGTCCTTTTTTTCTTTTTGAGTAAAATTCTGGCAGATACATCATTATTAAATTTAGAAATTACCTAGACCATAAAGGAAAAGAAACAAACAGCCAAAAAGCTACCGAGTAAATCTTCTTCTATTTTGATTCTCCTTCACTAGTAAAGCCACCTGTAATGGCTGATAAAGGAGGGGAAGAAGAAAATAGACCACCACCGAGGACTCTTGGTGACTATGCGTATCAACAAAGACCAAAGTATTACAACAGCATAGTCATTCCTCCTTTCAGTAAGAAGGTTGTGGAATTAAAGCCCACATTACTCAGTCTTATTGGATCACATCCATTTGCTGGACTAGATCATGAAGATCCATACACTCATTTGTCTACCTTTATGGAGCTGTGCAGTACCATGGGAGCTTCTGAGGAAGATGCTGAAGCTGTCTACCTCAGAGTTTTTCCATTTTCTTTAACAGGTAAGGCAAAGACTTGGTTTTAATCCCAACCAAACAAAAGTCTTAGCACTTGGGAAGAAGTGGAGGAGAAATTCATTGCCAGATTCTTTCCTCCATCAAGATTCATAAGCGTCAAATCAGCAATTACTACTTTTTCTCAAGGGTTTAATGAATCTCTCTGTGAAACATGGGAGAGATTCAAATCTTTACTGCGGAGGTGCCCAAACTACAACTTTGATGATGCTGCACAATTACATATTTTCTATAGTGGTATAGTGGTTTGAGACCTCAAACAAAGATGATTCTTGATGCCTTAGCTGGAGGTACGATCATGTCAAAGAGCCTGGAGGAAGCAATTATAATCATTGACTCCATAGCAGCCAGTGATTACCAATCTCATCATGTTAGATCTTCGATTCATAGAAAAGGTATAATTGAGCTGGATACTCATAATGCAATTCTAGCTCAAAATAAACTCTTGACTCAACAATTAGAGGGCTTAACAAAACATATAGGCCAACTTCCTCAACAAATTCAACAAGCACCTTATGGTTGCCAACAGGAGGAGGTCCATTATTTGCAGAATCAGACTAAACCTCAGCAAAATTATCAAGGAAATTACCAAGGCTACATAGGTGGTCCAGGTTCAAATCAGCCTTATGGATGGAGGCAACAAAATGATAATGCATATTATTGTCCCACTAACTCTTCTTTTGTAGGTCCCTCTAACAACTCTTATGCAGATTCTTCAAATACGGTTCCACCACAACAACAACAAGAAGCTCAACCTGATAGAATATCAAAAATGAAAGATACTCTAACTCAATTTATGCAGATGTCCATTTCAAATCAAAAGAACACTGAGGCTTCCATCAAAAATCTTGAAGTGCAGGTTGAACAAATTGCAAAACAACTATCTGAGAATAGAGGTGGATCTTTTTCAGCAAACATACATGAAAATCCAAAAGAACCAAGGGAGTGTTTTAGAGTGGATGTCTTGAATGGAGGAATTTCTGACTCCAAGAAGTTAGTTCAAGGAAAAGATCGTTAAGAGAAAATATCAACTGAAGCATTGAAGGAGATGAGTGAATATGAAGAAGAAGATAGTTTAGATCATCTCCAGCAACCAGATGCTTTCAAGGAAATTCCTTACCAGCAAACTCTCTTTGCGGAATTTTTAGAGGAAGAAAAAAAATCAAGAATCACCAATAAAGGTAAACGCAGTACCTCAACATGCTAACAATGTTTTCCTTGCAGTAAAGAAACCAGTTATCAATAAATCAATGCTCTCTGAAAAAGAAAAGAAACTAGTGAAAATATTGGAGGAAAATACAAAAGCCAAAGGCTCATCATTTTTGTCCAATTGCTGGGAGCCAGAGCCATAACAAAGGCGTCCAGCTAATACGACATTAAAGAAGCGCTCTTGGGAGGCAACCCGGTGTTTTTTAATTTTTGTTGTTTTAATGTTATATGTCTTTTTAAAATAAAAGTTTATACTTATCTTTTTGAAAGTATCATCTGTTTTGTTAGAACTTGGATACAGGTCCATTTTGTTAGAAAAAGGCAAAACAGGTAAGGATGAAAAATGTGTCAGATCCTGTTGATTATCTGAATGGAGGACATCGAGCTCCTCAGCCATGATCTTCAAAAATCAGTGACATTGTTTTTAAATTTCTTTACTACTTTGTAGTTTAAATTCAGTACTTTGTTTATTTAGTTACTATGTTTGCTTAAATAGTTGTGTGCTTTTATAATTCTTTTTGGTATTGTACACAGAGGTGTTTTGCTAACATAGTTGTATAAATCTTTTTGGGGCTTAACTGATATAACATGTTTTGAAAAGAATCAACAGATATAAATGTTTTGAAACTTGTTTTTTTGGATCAAAACACCACAAAATGGTTTTTTGGAAACTTTGAGAATGAAAAAACAAAATGAATAGGTTTTCAAATATCAAATGAAGGCAAGACTTTTTACATGGAATTGATAAAATAACATCTTTCGAAACATTGATTTGATTTGAACATGAAAACAGACCTTAAGCCTAGTGAGTGTGTGCCACCACATAAATTACATTGAGTGTTCGCACTGATCTGTTTATAGTTGATTTTGCATGAATTTCTAATTGTCATAACATATGATGCATGGATATGATTTAGGCCTTCTTTCTTTTTGAACATCTTTTAAAGCCACTGGCCAAAAAGCTATCCCAAACGTACATATAATGATTTACCATTTGCAAACCCTTTGGAGCCAAACACTTGATATGTTGGAACCCTAAACCTAGGATAAGAATTCCTTACCTTACCTTAGGTTAGGAGAGCAAAAAGGGAAATATAATGTTGATGGAAACTTTTTGGGTAGCTCATGCAATGAAATAAACTTGTAAATGTGGGTATATGCTATTCATGTGATAAGCAAAAGAAAAGAAAGAAAGAGAAAAAGAAGAAAAAGAAAAAGGAAACAAATTCCTTGTATTTTAAAGTATTGTACAAAGTATTTGGGTGAAATGGAAAATTGATAAACATGGATATCTTGGAAGAAAAAGGAAGTGATAATTTAATTGTTTTATCTTTACTTGCTCTCCTATTCTCGAGGTCTTTTTGAATATCCAGAAAAATCAAGATTTCTTTCAAAGCTAGGCCCAACCACAAAAGCTCTAATGATCCATGATAAGTATGTACTTTGATTTGATGGGAAATGAATTACAAAATTAATCTATAAGGTATCAGTGTTGGAATTGAGAATAAACACTCACCTGTGAGAATTAAACACCTTCGAGAGGTTTTCCTCTGTTTTAAATCAAGCACATGTTTCCTCTGATATTCTTTAGAAATGAAATGTGAATGGATCTTAATCTCATTTGGTTTTGTAAATTCCATCTTTTGTTTCAAATTCTCAAGGTTAATTATTTGAAAATATGTTCTGATTACTCTGTAAGTTGATTCTTTATAAAACATGTTCATATAAAAAGTATTTTCTATATATTACTTATACTCTTATTTTTTGTAATGTTATTTTACTTTGCTTGAGGAGAAGCAAGATTCTAGGTTAGGGGGAGTGATAAGTGCCCTAATTCAGTTAAATTCATGCTTCAAATGCAGACACTTATCTTTTGATTTCAGAAGATTTGATTATAAATTTGCCCTAAACCTAGTTAAATAGCACCTAATGCTTGTATAAAAGTTGTTGCTTATATTTCGGAAGATTAATCTAATCATGCCTTGTATTTTGATAGATTCCGTGGACTTCGAAAGCTTCCGTACACATAAAGCAAGCAAAAATGACTCATAAAAGCAAACCTGGGAGGTGCAGAAAGCAAATCAGGCCCAAAGACCCTTCTGGAAGTACATTTAACTCCCCAAGCGAGTGAATGTAGTGTATTTTGCTCGCTTGGGCGAGCAACACATGCAAATGTGTGCATCAATAATAATAGAAAATGATTTATACATGGTAATATTAATTGGATACCGAGGTATGAGTGATGAAATCCAATCCTACGCTTTTCTTTAGTTAATTAAAATCGTTTTATTAGCTTCCGTAATCTTTCGTTATTTCCGTAAAAACCATCAAAACTTCGACCATACTCGTTGTACATAACTATTCAATTGTTGAATTCTATTTGGATTAACTGAGTAGCACAAGTCCCTGTGGAGACGAACTTTTATAAATTTTGTAACTTACAATGACAATTGGCACGCTTGCCAAAAGTCTAACATGATACCATGGCATATCTTGTTGTTTAGGTTCACATTACTTTAGCTTTTAAGGCATCGTCTGGGAGGCTGCCTTTGGTAAGGTAATCCACTATGTCGACCATCCATTCCTTGTTTTTCGAAGAGATGTTCAGGCATTCATCTGAGTGGATACTCGATTTTAGTAATGGTTCTTGTATCAGGGCTCTCAGCTGGCTAGGCCTCTTGTCACTCACTATCTTAGCCAACTCATCTGCTCTTTCGTTGCAATTTTGGTCAATGTGTTCGACCTGCACTTCCTCAAACTCATCTTTTAGTTTCATTAAAGCATGAGAATACTTCAAAAACTGTGGGTCATTAACTTGGTATTCCCCCTTGATCTGTTTGGCTGTCACTTTTGAATCACTCCAACACTTTATCATTTTTGCTCCCACTCATTAGCTAGTTTGAGTCCGGCCATAAGTGCTTCATACTTTGCTTGATTATTGGCGGCTTTGAAGCCAAATTTGAGGGATTGCTCCAATGTCATTTGGTTGGGTCCTTCTATCAAGACCCTGGCTCTACATCCCTTTTGATTAGAGGAATCGTCTACTTGTGTTATCCACCACTGATCTTCAAAATGGCATATTAGATGCAACTCAGTGATAAAATTTGCTAAGTATTATGCTTTTATAGGTACCCTGGGTTCATATTGGATGTCAAATTCTGACAACTCAATAAACCACACCATCATTCTCCTAGCTAGTTTAGGCTTCCTCAATACCTTTGATATTGGATAATCCGTTCTAACAACTACTTAGTGACTTTGGAAATATTGACAAAGTCGTCTCGCTCAATGAATCAATGCTAGCACAAATTTTTCTATTAGTTGGTATATGGTTTCCCCGTCACGTAAGAATCAATTGACAAAATAAATTGGTTGTTGGATTCCTCCATGCTCCTGAACCTCGATTGCACTCACAGCTTCACCATGATCAACTTCTCTTAGATGTATAGTTTGGCTAAGAGTGGTGGTGTGGCTAGTATTATCTTCAGCCATTGAAAAGTGTCCTCGCATTCCTGATCCATTGGATTCTTTTTTCTTTTTTTAACAAGTTCATGATGGGTTTGGCTTTTTCTAATATCCTTGGTAGGAATCTTATTAAGAAGGCAATTTAACTAGTGAGTCTTTGAAAATGATAGGAATGCTTCAATACAACCAAGAGGGGGGGTGAATTGGTTGAATCTTGATATTTTAAAATTTTATAATCAGAGTTTCCACAGGATATTTATCACTTTAAAAATTGTTTTGAAACCAAGAATCTTATATTCAATCAAATTCCTCTGTCAAGAAAATCAATAGACAACTGAAATCTTTCTGTGCAAAAATTTGATTCACAAACCAAAGCAATAAAGAGATGAAGAGAATAGAATAAAGATTAGCCACAATTTTTATACTGGTTCACTTCAAACACTATGAAACTACATCTAGTTCTTCCACTCAACACTAGAATGGAGTTCCACTATTGCAAATTAATGTTCTTACAAGATATTACAAGCCTCTTTTTATTAACCCTAGATAAAGTTCAGAGATCTAAAACACTATTAGATTCTTAGAGACCAACCCTACTGAGAACACTACTCAGTAACCCCTAGAGAAACAATATCTCTAGTTATCATGCAAGAAACCCATTTACAATAAGCCAACTTTACAGAAATCAAATAACGGATTTTCAACCACAAAGAATAAGGAACGAATTCACTTGATAATCCAATGAACAAAATGCATATGTATGATTCACCAGGTTGAAAGAAAGAATAACAGATTCAATGCATCCCTTTTCCTTACTCCTTGAGACTCAATGATGCTTCACTCATCAAATCAAAAAACCCATATGAATTTTGGTGAAGCTAAGACATTTTTGAACTCAGAAAACTCACTAATGAAAGCTCATGAATGTTTGTGATTGCCCAGAATTCGAATTGTTCAACTCTTTAAATCACAAAGCAATGGGTTCAATTTATAACAGCTTTCTAACTGAAAATAATCGATTAAACACCCTCCTGTAATCGATTATTTAGCATATGTAATCGATTAATTCAAGAATGTAATCGATTAAAGTATTTCTGATACGTTCTGGGTTTGAGCTATGAACATTATAATCGATTATCCCGTCACGTAATCGATTAAGACAGGAACTCATGATTTTCCAAATACACTGAGTAATCGATTACTGTTTTTGGTAATCGATTAAGACAGGAAGACCAATATTTTTAAATGCACTATGTAATCGATTAAACCGATATGTAATCGAATAAATTAGCAAAACATGTTAGCCATAGGCATGATATGTAATCGGTTACGAGATTCTGTAATCGATTAAGACAGGAAGTTTGTTATTTCAATTTTAGCCTAGGTAATCAATTAATTCGATATGTAACCGATTACATTATTCTTAATTTGTTTTCCAGAAGGCACGAAGAACAAAATAATCGATGCCAACATATCTGTAATTGATTAAAACAGGAAAACTCCATTTTTCCAAAAACTTTATTTTAATTTGCCTTATTTATTAAATACTTTTGCATTAGCCTTCAATCTAACAATCCTTAATGAATGATATGCATGATATGCACACTGGATTATCAGATACCACTTCTTTCCTTTTACAAGAATCAAATTGATCTTCAAGCTTCCATGACACTTTTGAAATGAGGCATGTTGAAAGCACAAAACTCCAAAGCTTGATTCCTTGTCCAACTTCTCTTGACTCCTCTTGAATCAACAGTCTTTGCATCTCTTTGATGTTTCTTGGACTTCTCATGTCAATAATAACCTGACATTTGTATGGATTTGATTGGATTCCCTTTGTGAGAAAACATAAATCCCAAGAATCTACCTCCTCCTACCCCGAATACACACTTCTCAGTATTAAGTCACATATTATGCTTTTGAATTTTTGCGAATATCTCTTCCAAATTGTGAGCATGTGATTCTGCTTCATTGGACTTAACCACTATTTCGTAAACATATACTTCCATGTTTGTTCCAATTTAATCTTTGAGTATCTTATCCATCAGCCAGCCAATGTTTTTTAGGCTGAATGGCATTACTTGATAGCAATAGTTAGTCGTCTCGATTATGAAGGCATCTTTTTCTTCATCTCGTGGATGCATCCAAATCTGATTGTACCCTGAGTAAGCATCTAAGAATTTGAGCAAGTGGTGCCCTACTACCCCATCCATAAGTCTCTGTCTATGGTAGGCAAATGGTAGGCATCTTTTGGGAAAGCTTTGTTAAGGTTTGTGTAATCTGTGCACATTCTCCATTTTACATTGGTTTTTTTGACCATAAAACCATTTGATAGCCATGTCCTGTATCACACTTCTTAGATGAATTATGTTGTGATAAGCTTTTTGATCTTTTCCTGAATGCCACTCATCTCTTTTCTCCTACTTTTCTTTTGTGTTATCGATTTCGCACCTCAACATATTGTCAATCAATGGCACTGATAGTTTCGATCTATGTCAGGCATGCTGGCTATTGACCATGCAAACAAATCAGCGTTGCATTGACATCTAAAACTTGAACTACGAGAGATTGATTGGCCTTCTTTAATTGAGTTCCTAGAAAGGTTACTGGCCCCTCTTATGGCCCTAGTTGGTGGGGTTTTGTTCCTTATTCGGTTTCACTCTCTGATCTTCCTTAGTCCTCGGATCCAGATCTAGAGTCTCCATCTTATCCTTTCCTACCTATGTTACCACATTAATTGCTTGGGATCTTGGTATTTCTTGAATTAGTGTAAGTTTCAAGCTAGCCATGTAGCATTCCCAAGTTGCTTTTTCATCCGCATGAACCGTGATCGACTAGTCATCAATTGGGAACTTCATGGTGAGATGTAGAGTGGACAAATGGCTCCAATAACATTGATTGATGGTCGTCCAAGCAAAATATTATAAGAGGTACTAGTATGAAAGATCATATACTTGACTATGACATTTGAAGGGTGAATCATCATTTGGTTGTAGTGTTGACTCTGGTATGTCTAACTGCTTAAAGGTGTTCAAAAATAGGATGTATGCTGAGCTTTCTTGGTCTATGAGTGTTTTCCTTACCAAGTAATCAATCACTTTGATTGAAATGACCATGAGATCGTCTTGTTTAGGATCCATACCTTTGAAGTCAGCACCGGTGAAGGTTATGTTGGGCATGCCAATTTTGTTCCTTATTGCTACCATGTTTCTGGATCACTTAATTTGCAAATGTTTTTTTCCTTGCTGAGGAGGTACATCATCCACTTGCGAAACCACCAACAATGGTGTTTATTAGGGGTGGGCATGGATTGGATTTTTAAGAATCCAATCCATATCTACTTAAATGGATTGGATCTTAAATCTATATCCATATTTTTCTAAAAACAATTTGGATTCAAGATCTAATCCATTTAAGTGGATATAGATATGGATAATCCAATTTATATCCATTTAAATGTTATAGTATTTTTTATATATAAATTTTAGTAATTAAACACTAAAAAATAAAAATTTAGCACATATCCACTTGAACTTGATAAAAATTACTTCAAATACTAAATGTATTAATTATAGAATCACTAAACGGAATTAATCATACACTTGAACTTGACCAATTTCTATCATAATCACACTCAAGTTACTAAAATAAAATGTAATATAAACTCTCAAAACAACAAATAATTTGGAATATGAAAGGTGAAGTACAATAACAACTACATATCCTTAAAACATAATTCATCCATCTAATTCCCATTGTTCAGAGTATTATTCTATAAAAAAATACTGAAACTATATTTCTGAAATATTGAAATCTAAGAGCTCATCCATCCATCCAATGACCTATCAATTTCACTCAGATGTATCGTACGCAGCTAACAATAGATGCCTGACTTTTACCAACCTCAAAGCTACCTATGCCCAAAACCAAAATCAACAATTTATACTTAAAAATATAAAACAAAACAGAATTCACATGCAAAGTGTAACATTAAAGTACCTTGCAAATTGCATAGTGTAAGAATTATTATTAATCTCAAACACTACTCTTCAAGAGAAATAGTAGTTGAACCAACAACATCTTGTTGAGAAACAAACTCTATAAAAAACAAAAAACTTTTTGTTACTCAATAAATATTTTAATTATAATGTTACTACAAAATTGGAAAAAATATACCTTTGTCAAAATTTTGAAGCTCTTCCAAATCGAAGTCTAACAATGGTGTTGAAGTTGTATCTTCGAGCCAATATTATGTACAGATAAGGGCCTCCACCTTTTCATGTGATAGAAAACTACGAAACGGATCAAAGACCCTTTCACGTGTGCTAAGTGCAGACTCATCTGCTTACTGTAGAAACAGGCATAGCTAATAGCTCTCATGCTATGTTTGAAAGGATTGGAAATCTTGAAAAGATTGGAAATCGACTTGAATTAACTTATATCAATCCCTTCATATAAATACTTTTGAAGCTCAGATTTGTTTGATGAGGTTAGTCATGATGTTTGCAAAAATAGATTCCAACCATATGGATCTTTCTTGTAACTAGGTACATTTACTGGTGCTTGTTGTGTGTCATCTTGAGTCCCCACTTTATGACCATTATATTCATTAAACAATGATTTCAAAGAAGATTTTAGCCTTGACTTAGACCCATTTTCCTTGTCCACATCAAAAAGTTGATCAATTGCCCAATCCATATATTTTACTTTAGACCTCGGATCTAACACAACAACAATTAGCAACAACATGTTCAACTTGTTCACCTCAATATTTCTGATATTTTCCATTCATATTTTTAGCCATCTTATGTGTAGCACTATCTTTAATGCTACAATTAAGCAAATCGTTAATCCCATGCCAAATACCTACCACCTCTAACATGTATATATTACTAGCAACATAACAGGTACCTGAGATGCTCAAAGTGGCTTCATAGAAAATGCTCAAGAAGGATAGAATAGTGCTAGACTATTGACAAGCCTACCAATTGTCGTTGTAAGTTACAGAATTTATAAAGATCGTCTCCACAAGGACTTGAGCTACTCAGTTAATCCAAATACAACTTAACAGTTCAATAGATATTTGTACAACATTTTACAACTAATTTTATAGGATTGAGATATTTCTAAACTTATGGCATAAGATTTTGAATATTATATTATATAGTTTTTTCCTTCATAGTTGGACTATTGATATTGTAGTGCAGATGTCTTAATTATTGCTATATAAGATAAAGCTTATTTACTATTCATTCAAGTGATGAATAATTAGAAAGTAAAAATCTTGAGCAGACAAGATGAGTTGGATAACAAAGAGAGACGCATCCAATCCAACCAAAAACAAATTAGTGGCAGCAATTTTAATTAAGTAGGTACTGTAAAAAATTATCTGAGTTTGGGTCAGTGTACATTTGAACCAAAGTTCAAAAACATGTTGGAATGTATGTCACTATTCTCTTTGTGTTTGACCCTTTCTTCTCACTCATATTTTACATAACAGATTTGGCTAATGGCTCTCATTCTACAATGGTCTAGGACTAGGAGCATGCTTTCTAGATATGAAAATAGACGAGGTAGGCTAGAATTGAACAAGTGTATGCTGTAAATGGACGATGCATGTGCTGATACAATGCCGATTCTCTTAGATCCCTTGCAAACCACAGATTGAGCTTTATTTTTTTTAATATCTGTAAGAATAAAAGAATAAACAATATGTACCAAAGTTTACACGAACTCATATGTTGTTCAACCAATTGAGTAAAAAATAAAGTTATTAACATCATCAATTGAAACTTAATATCATGAATAAAATAAATCTCTTGAAAATAGAATTACAATTAAATGAATGATATTTTAATAATGATATCATTAAATAGGAATAAAGTTAATTAGATTTACTTATATTTGAGTACTAGATAGAGTAACTTTATTGCTTATATACAAGTTTAAAGGAGAGTAATACATATTATAATTATAATAAGTACAAATTAATGAAATTAATATATAGTCTTATTAGAGGAATGTGAAATGAATGAATAATGGGGGTGCATGCAGGTGACAAAACCAAATATGTGCTACATAGAGTTGATGCAACTGATAAGGCTAACTTTGTATATAACTTCAGCATAACTGAAGGCACTGCCTTGGCTGACACATTGGAGAAGGTCTCATTCGAGAGCCAATTGGTGGAAGCTCCAAATGGAGGATCCATTAGAAAGGTAAATGTCCAATTTTTCACCAAAAGCAATGCTACACTTAGTGAGGAGGAGCTCACTGTAACAAAGCCAAGATCCAAGGGCTTGTAAAGCTAGTTGAAGGGATCCTTTTGGCAAATCCTGATTATTGAAAGTCCTTGTAGTTAATTATTAAGAGTTTGACTATGGTGCAAATTAATAAGCCTTGATGGATTTGCAAGCTTAGCACCAAGGCTTTCTTCTATGATATTTTCTAAATTTTTCTTTGTTATGAATTAGGAGATTAACGAATCATAAATAATAGTGTGCTTTTGTAAACTTTCTTTAGTTTGTCTAATATATATGTCCTTTGCATTGTTGAAAATTGATGTGTTGCCGCTTGCGCGATTGGGTATAACCGTATAAGATAAACTAGAACATATTCTCCTGCGTGTAGTGACATATATTCCAACTCGTGGATTAAGATAAAAGAGAGGCCATAGTAGGTACTGCAACATTTATGACTTCCACATATAATATTAAGAAAGATGTGAAACTGAAATTCAAAAGTGCATTTAACTTGGTCCTAGCTCAAGATACACATCATTGATGAGATAGAAAATATGTACAATATATTCAAACTCAACCAATTAATGATGAACTTAATCAGTGCATTATGATTCCTATTGCAATTTCTCAAATCAAAATCTTAGAACAATAAAAGGGGTGGAGGAGAAGTACCTTGGACTTCAACTCATCAAGCTTCTCAACATTTTCATTGAAGAGAACAACTATAGAGTTGTTAACAGAGAAATCTGAATTTTTTTGGGTACAAGGAAACTTAAAGTGGTTGAAATTATTCTCCTTGAGATCAGAAGAAGAAACCAAATCAGATTGAAGATCAAAACCAGAGATAACACTCTAAACTTTAGTAAGACCAAAGCTTGTCACAACTCACAAGAGGTGCTTGCACAAGTGCACAGCCAAATTTGCAACCACAACACAAGTACACAAAACAAATTCAATCAATTCAATGGTTTATGTTAATGAATTTTCATATACAAACCAAAATCCAATGAGTTGTGTCTCATTCAAAGGATACTTAAATACTTGTTTAATAATCACAAGTAAATGTCATGGATCCTCAATAACATCCCCATACAAAGACGGTTCTTAGACCGTCTTTGTATCCAACGGCTTTGAATGGTAAGACATTCAAAGACGGTTATTAAACCGTCTTTTTAGGTAATGATTCTAAGACGGTTCCCCCATTAAACCGTCTTAAATGGAGTTGGAAAAAAAAACAAAAATAGTGATTCGAAGAAGGTTCTTATGTATAACCATCTTAGAATGTAACTATTCTAAGACGGTTATGCTTTAAAACCGTCTTCGAATCACTGTGCTAAAATAAATAAAAAATAGAAACAAAAATTCTAAGACGGTTCTTGGGTGTAACCGTCTTAGAATGTAAGACGGTTACACCCAAGAACCGTCTTAAATCATTGTGTTGAAAAAAAAAATAGTGATTCAAAGACGGTTCTTATGTATAACCGTCTTAGAATGTAACTATTCTAAGACGGTTATGCTTTAGAACCGTCTTAGAATCACTTTTAAAATAAAAAAAATAAAAACAATGATTCTAAGACGGTTCTTGGGTATAATCGTCTAAGACAGTTATACCCAAGAACCGTCTTAGAATATCTTTTTTAAATAAAAAAATTGAAAATATATTTAATGTTCTCTAACTCATATATATATATATATAACTATTAATTACAAAGACATCAAGAAAAATTATATTATACTATTTATATTATATTTATATAACTCATATATAGTATAGTGCTTTTTTTAAGGCAAAATTCATGAAAAATATATTTAATGTGCTCTAACTCATATATATATATATATATATATATATATATATATAACTATTAATTACAAAGACATCAAGAAAAAATCCAAACCGTGGGAGAAAGTAAACCTTCCTCAACAGCAAAAATGCCAAACACAACACACACTTACGTCATCCTAAACCAAAACAAGAGTGGCCCTCTCATACATACATTATGAGTAACTGTATGTAAACATTTTCTTACTCTAAATACTCCACAAATCATTTTTATTTCTTTTAATCACATCATAAATTATATTATATTTATATTATTTTTCTAAGTTTATTTTAGCATAATGAAAACATTTGTAATATATTTTTATTACGTGGAGGTAAAAGATTGAAAAGGGGGTGGTCCCCACCCCAATATTTAGTTTGATTTGGTTTGTTTTCACTTAAAAGAAAGGTTTGTAGGGTGTGAAGAGTAAGAACCTGCGCACTCAGACTTTTGGCTTCTTTATTTGTACTCGGCGTGCCACTCTCGCCCTCATCTTCCTTCTCCTTTGCTGCTTGCTTCATACACGCTATGCATGTAAACATTTTCACCACTTCTCACTTTCCTTCCTTTCTGCACAACAAAGAAACAAAATAAAAGCATTCATTCATGGTTAATTAAACACAAAAAAAAGAGTGTCAAAATTTTAGAATACCATACATAAATATGCATGCCATTGTTGGTTTTTGATGTTAGAAAAATAAAACATAATATCAAACAAAACAATCTAACAAAGCAATTTAGCATAAAGTTGAGAGATGACAATAGGAGGAGGGAATCACTTTCATTGAATAAAATAGTGACAGAGAATGGCTATTTCCGGTAAGTAAAAGCAATGGTTAGAGAGAGAGAGAGAGAGAGAAAAAAAAAATAAAAAGGCATCGAAATGAAGAAGAGAACCAGAAGAAGAAAACCAAGTTAGAATGCAAGTAACTATTGAGATACATTTAAAGCAAAGGGTTACATTTATAGAGGGAGATGTATAAGAGATAATTAGCTAGCTAGATTCTTATAGAGAACTAATTAATATAATTTTCTAGGTAAGCATGTTGAAGGTGGTTTTATATTTTATACATTATGGACTAATGAGAATAATGTTGATGCTAATTTAGTGATATTGAGACATATATTGTTTCTCCTGGGCTGTTTGTGCAAGCTGCATTGTCAAACCCATTACAGCTTCTCTTATTTTAGTGCAAGCTCTGCCTTTAAAGAGTAATTCAAACTGCAAATTATCCGGAGCAAAAGTTGATAATAAGTTACAACCATTGAATATGCCTCATATTTGCTAATTAACCAAATGCAAAACAGCCACAAAACCTACAATGCATGACCTGAACACAATATATCAGACATCTTGGACTTGTGACATCATTACTGCCATGGCTAATGTGAAATTCTATCACAGGTTGACTGAAAAATTGTTGGGAGTAAAAACTAGTATCAGACCCACTTTAACGAGGATCTTTCTCAGAGTAGAAGATATACTGATATATACACACACACACACACACATAATACAGATACATTGCTTTCTGATATATGAAGAGGGGAATGGGACATTAGAGGGAACTGTTAAGAATGAAACTATTGCTTGTCTGATACTATGGCATTCAAATCAATTAAATCTAAATAACTAGTTAATAATGCTAGTAGAACAAGGAAAAATGAGGAAGCATACCTTTATCAGATATGCGATCTCAAATCTAGTCACATCATGAAGGAAGAAGAACCTAATAGATTATATTGGGAAAGTAGAAAAAGCAAAATAAATCGAGATTTAATTTATTCAAACAGTAACTTTCAATAGCAAAGTGGAACCTTGAAGTATCACAGTTCTGGGCATAAGGTTTCTAAGTCTATTCTATACTTGCCTTGAAAGGCCATGTACGCATGTCATTTGTAACAAATAAGAGAAAGTTAACATGTGCAAAGTAGCTCTCAGCACATTAGTAATTGTAATTAAATAAACTAAAGAATCATGACACTTTGCATCATGAGAATTAAGATTGTTAACAGCATTTAATTATATGTCTATATCTCACTTAATTATATGTATGTAAAAATTTACACTACACTATATGTCTATATCTCATTTAATTATATGCATCATTGATTAAAAGGAACCCCTGCTTACCCCATGCTGCAATGAAACGTTGAAATGTGTCCATTTCACAGCACTACAATTTCATTTCATGTTGTCAACATCCTTATATCTAAAAATTAAAAGAACGAGTGCCTAGTGGGTAGAAAATGTAGGAAAAGAAAGTAAAAGTATAATGCAAGGAAAATGGTTAAAAAAATAGGGATTGAGAGAAATTTTACCAGAACTTTGACTTTCTTTTGGCAAAGGTAGAACCTTTGCCATCTTATTGTTGTTTAGAACACACCATGGACTTGGTAACAATTAAGTAGTTAATATCCCTGGAAAGAGGACAACAAGGGCTGAATTTTGTTAAAAACCAATGTTTAGTTAAAAAAGAGCCATTATGAGACGTTTATCCAAACTTACTCAGTATATTTTCAGCAAAAAAATACAAATATTTTATCTGAAATATGTTATTATCTTATGAAATTAACAAGAAATAATAATTCCAGCAATGAGCAATGAACTAAAGCTTCCATTTAAGGCGTGCAGTCATGTAACTTACCAAAGTCAATGATGGATCTGTGGTATCATAGGTCCTCACACACACTGGTGCACTTACACAAACACACAACAATCTCTCTGGTAGAATACTTCTGATGTATTTAGATAATAGTCTGTCAAGCCACACTTTGTCCTTTTACATGAGACGCTATTTATAAGTAATACATGACTCTTCACTTGAGTAACTTCTTCATCTAGGGACATGACTCTTCACATGAGTAACTTCTTCACCAAGGGACACGACTCTTCACATGAGTAACTTCTTCACCAAGGGGCATGACTCTTCATATGAGTAACTTCTTCACCAAGGGACATGACTCTTCACATATCTAATTTATCATTATTAAAGTTTAATCCAACAAAATCCCCCTATAAACTTTAAATATTTCTTCCGTCTTTCATCCCCAACATCTTCTTACAATTTTCCAGCAGCAATGTCGGTAATGGCTTCGTGAAAACATCTCCGACTTGATCTCTACTTGCCACATGAAGTAACTCCACCTTCTTTCCTTTTACTTGATCCCGAATGAAGTGGAATCTGACATCGATATGCTTGCTCCTTTCGTGACTGACCGGGTTCTTAGCTAACTCGATTGCTAACTTATTATCTACTCAGATCTCGGTTGGACTGTCTTACTTTGATGGGATTAAACACACAATCCCCTTCTCTGTTGGGAGCAACACCTCAACCAACCACAAACACTGGGGAGTCACCAGACTCAACCAACAATAGCTTTACGTGGGAGAAAACCTTCAAAAGGAAAACCCACGGGACCTAGTCCAGAACAATCCACTATTCTCAATAATAATGGTTACAATCACTCTCAACGGCCTTCAGCTGGAGACACTCAACCTCACCAACAACAATGGTGGAAACACTCTCAACAAGGGTTGCTCTCAACCTCTCGGAGGCACTCTCTCAACAGCCTTATGCTGGAGACACAAACGAGAATCCTCTCCTCCCTTTTCTGGAATTTTGAATCCTCTCTTCCACACTAAGAATATTACTTTTTTGGATCGGGCACGTAATAGACATCTCGGATGCGCCCAATTCGTCCATCTTTCTGCAAGAAACAAATCGTACCTCGGCCTTTAACATCAACCTTTGAAGCATCTCCAAACGAAACATGTCCAGCTTCTATTTGTCTAGATACCATTCCATCTCGGATCCCTGGTTGACTTCACTTCTAGTCATCATCAGAATTCCTCCATCTCTTACTTCTCCTTCTGTAACAAGGTTTGAAGTTTCATTTCTTCTTTCATCTCGGCAATCCTTCGCTAAATGTTCGACTCGACCACAGTTGTAACATCTGTCCGAGTTGCAATCTCTCGAGTAATGTCCATACTTTCCTCATTTAAAACATTCTACATTTGATTGATTGAATGTCGGCCTCTTCCACGACCTCGGCCTCGCCAATTCTGTCGACTTGATTCAGCATGCTCCTTATTCCTTCCTTCTTGACCGCGGCCTTTACTACCGCAACCATCTCCTCGACCTCCATAGCCACGCCCTCTTCCTCAGAATTTTTGAGAATAGAGTACCTTTTCGTCCTTGATTGAAGCTTTTGTCTGGAGTGCTTGCTCCAGTGACTCTTCTTTCTTCTTTTTCTTTCTTTGTTCATGCGCCTCCAAGGAACCAGCAAGTTCGTCAACGGTGAGCATTGCTAGGTCCTTTGACTCCTCAATCGCACATACAACATTCTCGAAGTCGTCAGTGAGAGACCTTAGAATTTTCTCCACCACTCTGGCATCGGACAACACCTCTCCATTTCTGTTTAGTTGATTTACCACGGTCTGGACCCAGGTGATGAAACCGGATACCCTTTCTCCTTCCTTCATTTTCATTCCTTCCAACTCTCCACGGAGAGTTTGAAGTTGAACCTGTCTAACTCGATCAGCTCCCTTGTAGACATTTGCAAGAATGTCCCACGCCTCCTTTGAAGTTGTTGCACCAGCGATCTTCTCAAACCCGGAATCATCAACAGCCCGGAATAACACGTACAACGCCCCTTTGTCTTTCAATCTTGTCTCCTTCAATGTCTTGTTCTGCACTGCCGTATATCCTGCTGTGGATGTTGGTTCCTCGAAACCACCATGGACAACCTCCCAACTATCATGGGCTCCCAAAAGAGCTTTCATCTGGATACTCCAGTTTTCCTAATTAGCCTTTGCAAGGCGGGGTGGTGGCAGACTACTACTTGGCCCATTCTCCATTTTCTCAAGCTCTGATACCAATTTGTGGTATCACAGGTCCTCACACACACTGGTGCACTTACACAAACACACAACAATCTCTCTGGTAGAATACTTCTGATGTATTTAGATAATAGTCTGTCAAGCCACACTTTGGCCTTTTACATGAGACGCTATTTATAAGTAATACATGACTCTTCACTTGAGTAACTTCTTCATCTAGGGACATGACTCTTCACATGAGTAACTTCTTCACCAAGGGACACGACTCTTCACATGAGTAACCTCTTTACCAAGGGGCATGACTCTTCATATGAGTAACTTCTTCACCAAGGGACATGACTCTTCACATATCTAATTTATCATTATTAAAGTTTAATCCAACAGGATCACATACTTAATGTGTTCTTATAGAAGCTCAGGAGATGCTCTTGATCAACTACCTGATATTGCAGGAGTAATCACACCATCACCAATTGTCCTACAAGTTCCTAGCAGAACATAGATCAACAGTCCTTTCTGGAACCTCGGGTGTTTTTCAAAGAACAACTTCAAATTAGCAGACAGCCATGTGTCTGCAGAATCTTGTGTGGTATAGGCAGATAATTTCTCGTCTATGGGTTGTTGATTAGTTAAAATGCTTTATTCTTGCATGCCGTACCTCCTGCACAACTGAACCATTGATTCTAAAAAGGTTTCACTAATTATCCTCAGCAACATTAGAAATTCTTTGATGTTCATGGAGCAAGAAATTTTCTTGCTCTCTACAATGATGGTTCATTTAGAAAACTGTTCAACACGCAATGTTAAGGGAGGAAGTGACAGGAAATTTCTACAATTCTACTGTAAAAATAAAAATGGAAGTAAGTCACAAGTAAATTAATCCTAAAATACTACTCTGCTAATTAATAATTCATGTTAGGTATGATTATATTTCAAGAAACTAAAGATAAAGCAGTTATATATTAAGTTAAAAAGAACATATGACTGGATATAGACTGTGCTTTTATTTTTTCCATTTGGTCAAAGCATAAATATTCAGCAGTTGTGTAATTTTTGGTTTGATGGGAATCTGATCATAAAATTATGTATCTTTCCCATGTAGTTATAATTGGCTTGGCTTTTGCAGCTTCGAAGCCTGAGGAACTGGACAGACACACACCATGAAGGATCATGATTCAAGATTTTACCTTCCCCGTTGTCATCAGCGGACATCACAATGAAAACATATTTGAATAGACCAATAATGGTAAATGTCCAAAAGATAAATTAAAGCACGCCAAAAATTTCCTCATCATGTTCTTCGAGCCTCAATTTTGCTGAGAATGTGGTCTTGTAAACATAAAGAGGAGAAGTGTTGAGATCGCCATAAACTATTCCAAGACTTTGGTATGCTAGAGTGAGCACAGTTGCACAAGATGTTCTCTTTAAATTCTGATACATAAAGCAAAAATAACAAATTTGTAATACGCAATTTAACCTTAGCCTATAAGACAATGTAAAAAAAAAAAAAAAATCCTATTAAAGCATTCTATAAATTTCTGAGTATCATGAGTCCATATATCAGAGCAGCATCCAGTTCATTATCATTTTTAAGTTTAAAAAAGGAAATGCTAGAATTAAAAAATTTATCTTATTAAACCCTGTTATGACCAACACTCTTCATAATTCAGAACACAAATATTAATCAAATATGAAAAATAGAAGAAACAAAATATATAGAAAAATTAGAAGCAGTTAGGAATAGAAAAATGAGGATCCAATTTATTCTGTTAATATAACTCACATGCAATGCCAAAAGGCAGTAAGTAATTAGAAGACATTAAGAAAAGGTCACTGATGTCTTTAAAATCCAAAGCAGAACATGGCAATGCCCTTCTTATACACCTTAGGGGAACACCATGAATACAAGTAACAACTTATTAGGTTTTAACTATTATTACTTAAACAAGCAAATAAAGAACATACTTTTTCTTTATATTGTCACCGGACATATTATGGTTAACTCCTAGAACATCATGTGGGCTGTCTGCCTCAACTTCTATGATCCAGGGTTACCTGAAAAATATATAGTTTATGACTTGTGCCTCCACATGCAATACAAATAAATATCCAAAAACTGTTTCTGTAATAAATTAACACAAAATCTTAGAATTGCAGTGTTTTCCCCTGATAAGAAACTATTTACAAAAGGAAAAAAAATTAAAATTACAACAACAAAAATTACAAATTCTGTAAAAGAAAAATATTAAATTAAAAAATATAAATTGGAACTGAACTTCATTCAGCCACTGGTGCGGAAATATTGGCTTGCTCATTCATGGGATTCATATTCATATAGGTTTGAATGAGAGGGACAAAATACTTCTCTATTAAAACTATTTAGCTTTCACCAAAACAGATAAGCATTGACCAAAACAAGGAAAAATTAGAAAATCAATAAAAACAACCAGCCAATTATACAAAGGTACATTGAAAAAATATAATGGTGACAGCTTCAAAATAATCAATAGTGATTAAGGTTCACTGGTCTACTCCTAAAACTACAACAAAGTCAATGGTGATAAACTTAAAAAAAATTATCTTTGAAGCCTCTTGAAGTGGGTGGCTTGATGAGGATGTTTGAGATGATTCTGGTCTGAGATTTACATAAAAGACAAGTATCATTTGACAAAAATAAAACTAATATACAGAAAATATATCTATATCTGTTAGTTTAAAATAACTAATTGTATACAAATTAGACCAAGAAAGGCCTTTAACATAGTGAAGCATCAAAGGCATGCACATATGCAAGTCTAAGGCTAACTATATGTATCTTGCAATTTAGATTAGACTTTCAAAACTCACTCTATTTTCTCATTGCACAAAACAGAGTTTTACATAACAATTTACGTGGGCCATCTTAACTTTCAATTACATGAATCCTTCTCATCCAGCTTTCACGTTTAAATTACAGCCATATATTGTAAGGAATAAGAGATATTCCTAGACGTGAACATACTCAGAAAAGTGATAAGAAATGTATACACCCAAGGGTTGGCACACATTTGGACATGTAGATGTTACCTTTGAAAATGGCTTAAATTTGACTCCCAACTTACCCTTGGAAAACTGTATATAAAATCAAAAAGCTAAGCAATACATTAGAGAAGAGATCACAAAAGAACTAAACAAATAATATTTTGATTATCAAAATGACTACATCATAAATTCTTGTAGTCATATCACATATGGCAATAGGGAAAAAGAAGAGATAACATTGAAGGATGATTGCTGAACATATCCATGAAATACCTGAGAGGTAAATCGCTCATCATTTGACCTAAAGAGACGAATATCAGGTATGTCAAATAGAAGCATAGCTAACCTATCCAACCCTAGGCCAAAAGCCCAAGCAACATTATTAGATTTCCCATTTTTCTTGAGAATCTCTTGCTCAGTCACTCCACACCCCAAAACTTCCAACCACTTCTCTTGCAATAAAAGATATAATAGACATTACTTACTTTTATTAGAATTTAGAAAATTATTGAGTGGGAAAAAACAGGGATGAAGAGAAATAAAACAAGCATAGGAATAAATGATTTATTGATAGCTGCTTGTTAAATCATTCATTAATGAAGCTGCTGCTTCATAAATTCAAATTGGATAAAAGGTGTATGGCCGTAGGCGCACTAACTAGTAATGACATAAGTAGTGGGGTGATGCAAATGTGACTTCTTCCCCTCCAGTTTCTAGTCCCACTCAATTATTCATAAAGAACCTGATTAGGATTCTAGTATAAGAACAATCTATTGAAGAAACTAAGAAGAAATTTTGAAGACGTTGAAAGGGTTTAAAAATTGTATCCTGCAAGAACCAAAGGTGAGACATTTTGAAAAGTTTTAGCATTGCAATCTAACAACTGCACAGTAAGGAAGCACAGACATTACAAATCTACACGTAAAGCCAGATCGTTCAATTACTCCTTGAAGCAGATCAATGCAAAACTAATAGACCACCAATTCCCAAATCCACCAGAAACGAAGAGGACAAAAGAGGAGCGAGGAGATGGAACCTCCAATATTGTTGCAGATTCGGCAAGTGTACCGATCGTACAAGTAATAAAGTGATAAGAAAGTATCGTCTCCACGAGGATTGAAGCACTAACTTATTTGTAATTATTATCTTTAAGTTGGAAGGAATAAAAGTGAAATAGTTTGTAGTTTGTATTGTGAATTGGAGAAATTAAAATAACAGAAATATATTGCAATTGAAATTAGAGATGAAATTGATGATGGTTTTAGAGATTATGGGGAAGACTTGTAGTCAGAGCACTTCACCTTATGATCCCTACCTCCTTTACTTGGATTAATCACTAAATTACTTATTCTAATTGTTCAGATAATGTATGTATTTTTCCATAAACTAGTAAGCCTTAATCCCTTAGTGACATTAACCCTTTAATTTAATCAAAATCCTAATTCCTTAGTGATCTCTCCTAAAATAAGCATTAAGAAATACATTAATAATTCTGCAATCATACATCCCTATCCCTAGGTAATGTAACAATTTTTACTTTACTCTTGTCAGAAATTAAAGTTTCAATATTCCTATTGTAAACCCTAACCCTCAGAACTTTATTAGAATGATCAGCCCTAATAAAGATATAATCAATGCAAACAGAGTAATATAAAACACTTTAGCATAAATAATATAGGAATCAATCCAATTACAGAGAAGTTCACATTAGGTTTTGACCCTAACTACAAAGATAAGGGAATTAGCCAGACATGGTGATGTCTAGCTCCATTACAATGATTTGAAAGTAGATTAATGAGATGGTAGAAGAAGAATATTCAAACCCCTCAATCTTGTCCTCTCTACAATCTTCCTTCTTCTCCTTCTTGATCTTGTTAATCTCCCCCATTCTCCTCTGTGTCTCTGTGCAAAAAGTGCCTCCTTTATTCCCCCACACGTCCATATATTAATTAGGTTAACATACCCCTTTTTCCCAGGCTATTTTAGTGCCAAATCATTTAAAACAGGAATCTGCGTAACTGTGGCGCTACTAGCGTGGGATCTCACGCTGATCGCGTGAGATGTTCGAGCTTAAGGGTCTTCCAGACCTTCTGGCGCTACTAGCGTGGGATCTGACGCAGATGGCGCGGGATGTTCAAGATGAAAGATTGGTCTTTGCATACTAGCGCTACTCGCGTGGCTTCTGGCGCGGGTCGCATGAGGAGTTCGAATGCTCAGGTTGCTTCTTTTTGCTTCTTTTCCTCTCTTTTTGACTCCTAAATAACAAAATAATAATAAATTAGATAATAAACAAATAAATAAAGAAACTTACCTAATTCTAACCTATATTACTAATTATTGATTGAATTATTGATCAATTGACTCTAGAAACTAATATATGCTAGCAGCATATCAAACATCATCATCAACAGCCCCAATCTTACAAATCAAAACATGAACTAAATAAATAAAACTCACATTAAAAAGAGAAGAAAAAAATGGACAGTCTCAGATCCAGGCGTGTGGAACTAAATTCCTCATTTGTACACAACAGCGACTAACAAAAATCTACTGTAATTATTATTGATAATAATAGTAAATTAATAGCAAAAAATAATGTGAATAACTCGTTCCGATGATGTGGTCGACTTGGTCACGACGTCAAACATAGCAATCACATATGTTGAATATGACCAGAGGGTTCACCTTCACGAAAAAGCTTTGTGAAGAAGAAGATGAAGAGATTTATGCATGGGCTTGAAACACAGAGAACAAAAAAGTACCAACATTTGTGAACCTCTTCCTCGGGAGGTGGAGGAACTCTGCGGACTCTCTTCTTCCCTTGTTATCATTCATTGTGAGATGAAAACAAAATAGAGTAAGAGAGAGAGGGATTGGAGATGTGACCTAGCCTTCGACGATGGCCATGGCGGAGGAGAGAGTCCCATAGTGTGGGGAGTGCACTCTCGCCACTTCTTGAAAACCCTAAAGGGGGAGTAGAGCATTAGAGAACGAGAGGGAGACTTAGGGTCATAATAAAGTAGAGGGAAACATTAAAAAAAAAAAACGCAAAACCATCTAAGACGGTTTTCTAAAAAGTGTCTTAGAATCACAGCTTTTAAAGACGGTCTTCACAAACCCGTTCTGGAATGGTAGTTTCTAAGACGATTTTTTCAGAACCGTCTTAGAATTATAATATTTATTTACAAAAATGTCACCGTGTTTCTTTCTAAGATGGTTCTTGATCAACCGATTTTAAATTAACGTCGTAAAAATGACTTTTTTTAGTAGTGCCCCCTTATCTTTTTTGTCACTACTGTCTGAAGAGCTTGTAATAGTTTAATTTAAGATGTAAGTATAGCTCTCACAAACAGGTTTATGAAAAAGAAACTGCAATAGAGTAAAAACCTATTCTAGCACAGAAATATTAATAAGAATATTTCTCCCTTATAACAAAAAGAAAATGTCCATTACATGAGATTCGAGAATGCTTCTCTCCTCATCTTTGCAAAATAATCATAATAAAGTACCCAAAAAAAACTCGGCAAAATAAAGGTACATTAAATGAAATTTCAACTGGGCATGGAAATCAAGTAAAAGGTCATAAGTATTTACATCCTTACAGGTGCAGAAGTATCATCTTCCAATCCAGAAATTTATGCCTGTGGACAAATTCCATGAAGGACATGGAAATCAAGTAAAAGGTCATAAGTATTTACAGCCTTATAGGTGCAGAAGTATTATCTTCCAATCCAGAAATTTATGCATGTGGACAAATTCCATGAAGGACATAGGCAAAGACACATGTTCAGTTACATAGTTGTGGGCTTATAATTAGAGAAGAAAATTAGTGTCCGACCATAATCCAAAGACAAATAATTCTTCTTATCCACCCATTTCATCCTTTTTTACTTCAATTTTGCACGGGACAAAGAGAATAAAGTGAGAGGAAACCAAAGGCAAGGGCAGAGAGAAATCATGCGAGTGAGAGAGAAATCACGAGGCTGAGAAAGGAAATGAGGAATCACGAGAGTGAGAGAGCCAGAGAGGTACCTGATTTTTCGGATTCGGGAGAGGAAGGCACAAAGGCTTAGACGCACTTTGGATTCGTGAGAGAAGAGGCATAGAGGTTGAAGTTGTCCAAAAAAATGGATTTGGATTTTTCACATAAATTTGTATAAAAAGAAAATGGGTTTCAGATTTATAAATGGATATAAAATAAGGATATGGTAAAAAATCTAATCCATTAAAAATAAATAAAATAGACTGGACCAGATCAACTATTGGATTACATTTGGATATTAGATTTTTTGCCCACCTCTAATGTTTATGACCCTTCTAGGTTGATTCATTTTTTCTTCCCTCTTCCTGGAGTGACTTCTTGGTCGCTATTCTCTTTTGTGCCTATCCTTCCCCAAATCATGACTCTTGTCCTAATTCCAGTACTTAGAGTTTCATATTGAGAAGGTGTTAGGATTTTTACCACGGCAAGCGTACCATTGTATCGTTGTAAGTTTCGAATTTATAAGATCGTCTCCATAGGGACTTGAGCTTACTCAGTTAATCCAAATAGAATTAAACAGTTCAATAGTTATGTACAAGTAGGTTGAGCAGAATTTCATTTGGTGGTGCAAGTAAAATAACTAAACTTAATGAAAATGAAATATATTTGTGAGAAAGTGGGATTGGATTTCATCATTCTTAACATTCTATATTCAATTAATAAATCATCGTCTATTCTTATTGATGCACACAAAGTTACCTTGAATTGATTCCTCGCATTCAAGTTCTAAGAATATCTACCGAATATCGATCTCTCGTATATTTAAGTAAATATCCCAGCATTAAGATTTATAATCGCGTGCTTTATGCAATCAGAACGTTATGCCCTATTCCTAGCAACGTAACATAATGAGTAAATTCATTTAGTTCAAACCCTAAGATTACTTTCCAGTCTCACTTAGGATTTAAGTTCATAATACTAGTGATCAAGTAGAATCAAGCATTAAGCGCAGAATGAAATTACCAATGAGAAATAGAATGATTCATGGATAAATATTAAAAGAGATATAGGGTTAAGAAGATTACATCCAATCTCAGAGAAGCTAGCTACTCATAGTGGAGAGAACCTCCTCACGGAAAGAATTGCTGAAGGGCCCCATCACCGCTTCTCTCCGGCAGAGTCTTCACATTAATCCTCACTTCTCTCACTTTCCTAACCTACCTACTTACTAATATTTAACTTTCCTAAGCTAAAGAATAAGCAAAAGCAAGAAAAGAAAGCAAAATGCATGCCTTCCTCTCCATTTTCGTGGCCTATTTATAGGTTTTTGCCTCCTGCCAGCTTCACTCGCCCAGGCCACCATTTTCTTCATGTTTTGGTCGCCTGGGCCAGCTTAACATATCTTTTTGGAACTTGTAGCTCGCTCGGGCGAGCAAAATACACTATGGTTGGTCGCCTGGGCGGGTTAAAGTCTTAATGTTGAAGAAAGCTTTGGGCCATGTCGGTTTCTAGGCCTGAAATGCTTGTTGCACCTCCCATACTTGCTATATAAGCTCTTTGCTTGCTTTGATATTCGAAAGCCTCGAAAATCCACGGAATCTATCAAAATACAAAACATGATTGGATTAATCTTTCAAAACACTTTAAACACAAGTATAAGGTGCTAATTTACTAGGTTTAGGGAAATTTATAAGCAAAGTTAATGAAATCAAAAGATAAGTGCCAGCATTTAAAACATGATTTTAACTGAAATACGACGCTTATCAGAAGGGGGTTTGTAAACAAAGTCCTTTAAACACCCTTTTTTTATGAGATCCTCGATGTTGTGTTTAAGTGTTATCCATTCTTTTGTTGAATGACCTCGATTCCTATAGTAAACAATGGTTCGATTGATTGGCTCTTGGGGGAGTGTTAGCTAGCTTTGGCATCACCAAAACTTCAGTAGCAAGTTCCAAGATCCTTGATTGGCTAACAATAAGGGGAGTGTAATAATTGTAGTGACAATTATAATCAGTAAGCTCCTCCCATTGCATGTATGAGGGTAATAAATAAGAATCAATAATGTCTTACCTTGATATTCACGTAGCTATTTATACATATCTTAATGGGCCTTGGACCTATGGGCCCTTTCACAAGATTTCCTTTTTTAGGAAATATATCTCAAATTATCATTAGGGAGCTGAATCTACCCCTAATGATTATTTATCAATTAATCTAGGAAGTATTTCCTTTAAGTAAATAATTATAGCAAGATAAGAGTGTTTGATATTCGGTCATGTCGAGTACCTGGACACTATCATATGGTGTCACAAGGTGTCATGTCGAATACCTAACAATAATATGAATTGAAAGCAATCATATGAGATTAAGGTAATAATAAGTGTTAGGTATTCGGCTAGTGTTAGGTATTCAGCCTAGCCGAATACCTGATGGCCAAATACCTGACTCTGCTCAATAAAGGATAATCTTTAGAGGATAGGATACCCATGGTACTCGTGTGTTCGGCAAGGACGAAAACCTAACACTGGTAATGAAAATATATCTTGAAGAATAGGATAACAGGTACTTGGGTGTTCAACAAGGATGAATACCTGACACTGGTAAACAAAATATATCTTGAAGGATGGGACAACAAGTACTTGACAAGGCCAAATACCTGATACTGGTAAACAAGCTATCTTTTGAAGGATAGGACAACCATGGTACTTGGCAAGACCGAGTATCTGATGCTAGTAAATAAGTTATTTTTTGAATGATAGGATAACCATGGTACTTAGGTATTCGGCACGGTCGAATACTTGATACTATTAGAAAGAAGTTATCTTTTAAAGGACAGGATAACAAGTACTCGGGTATTCGGCAGGGTATAGGGATATGCTTCAGTATCCTAAAGGTTTTACCAAGATATTCTCAAGTGGGCAGCTAGGCCAAATACCTATTTGGTATATATTTAGTTACATATTATGAATAACTACATATATGCTATTAGCATGAGCTCAACAATTACAACCATCATGGCTGAAAGCTTATCAAGTTTGAAATTCCAAGCATCAACTGGATATATACATTATGAGCAGCTGAGTATATTTAAAAAGTTGGTGTAGACAATTCCATCCTATATTCACAAAGAATCTCGCAGAGAAGTTATTCATTCTCATTCATGCACCAACTTGGTAGACATGTTAGGTTGCCCTAAAAAATTCAGAGCATGTATGAATCACGAATTTGCAAATAAGAAGACCCGACACAACAAAATAATAACGGGTGCAGGGAGGATTATCATGAGAACATCAAAGGTTTATAACTATAGACTAAGAGGGCAATCTATAAAGGAAATAAATAATAACTATAGACTTGCTAAAAGCCATTGTGGATCAAGTTTAGATTCCTCGTATAAAACTATTGATCTGAAAAGAAAATTAGTTACATTCAAGAATAGATACTTGTCTTCCTATCTACTCAGGCATATGTCTTGTATTGTCTAATTCTCTCCGACAAGCATCCATTATTATTTTAAGCTCCCGGTATTCTTATTTGTAGGAGAGCAGGTTGGTTCTTTATAAGTTTTACATTTCAATCTCTAAAACTTTTTGGAAATGATTTCATAGAATCAGAAACACCATATATATTAAGAAACGCAGGGATGGCAAGAACTTGTTACCTGAAGAAAGAATAGGGTCAGCAAGAAAATTACTGGGGAAGTCACCACAGAATTAGTGATACGGCAAAGGAGCACTATCATCATCCCTTGCACAAAATCAAGCCATCACTTCCTATAGAACAAAAATTAACCCAACCCACAAACGTCAAATTAAATAATTCATCACTATTTGTTCATGAAAACAAAAGCAACACTTTAAAACAACATTAAAAACACACAAAAAGGAACTTTTAAAAAAATCTTCATAAAAAATGATAGCTTTAAAGGAAAAATTAACACAAGCATGAACATTGATATACTGCAAGTATATAGTAGTTTTTAGGTTAGTTTTATTAGGAAATAAATAGAAAATATCAAATAAATGCTAGAATAAAGTTAAAATTCATTAATTTTGGTTTTTATTATTAATTCTTGTTATTTTAATGTTTAGGGGCAATAAATAGAAGAAAAGAAGCAAAATAAAGAAGCAATTGGATCTGGAAGCTGGCGCGGATAGCGCCAGTCCCACGCGGATCGCGCCAGACCTACTGCAAGTCCACGTGGGTCGCGCCATTCTTGCGCGGATCGCGCCACAGTTACTGGAAGCTGGCGCCAGTCGCGCCAGACTAGCGCCAATCGCGCGGCCGTTACGGGAAATCTTAAAACTGAATGAAGATAAGATAATAACAAAAAGATACTAGGGTTTTGCAAGCTTGGCTATAAATAGGGAAGTAATGGGACGTTCTAAACACACACCTAGAGGCAGAAACACTAAAAGGAGGCATTGAAGGAAATCAAGAATCAAGAAGATCAAGAAGGAAGCCAAGATTGAGCGGTTTGATTACGCTTCTTCTTTGTATTCTTTTCTATTCTTTAGTATCATTGTATTGAGCTAGACATACCATGTCTGGCTAATCCTTCTTTGATTGTGGTGAGGCCAAAAGCCAATGTGAACTCTTGTGTTATTTGAATTGATGTTAATGAATTTTATTATAATTGTTTCACTTTATCTTGTTCTTAATCTTTGATTACCATTGATAAACTTGATCAATCTATTAGGGTTCTAAGGGCTAGAATTCACAATAGGGATATTGGGGTTTTAGTTTCTGAATGAAATCGGTAAAGTAACAATCTAACATCACCTAAACATGTAAGATATTTGCTTTACTCATTTGTTTTGATATTTTTATTATTTTCTATAAAATAATAAAAGAGATACTATTATACTTGTAAGATGTAAAAACATTTATAATATTATTGTAAATAATTTTATTTAACAATTTTTTATTCACAATAATGCAAGTCATTATCTAATAACTAAAAGGAAGGATAAACAAAAATTCCATCATAAATAATATTTAGAGGATAAATATTTAATAACTCTATTTTTTAGTGTGTGTAATTACTTTAAGTAAGATACTAGTGTTGTTTATTAAATAATTATTAAATTTAATTTTTTAAAAATATATTAATAATAAATAAATAAATAATTTAAAGAACTAATGTAACACCCCCGTAGGCCTCCGGTGCGTTATCATTAATAATATCAGTTTAGCGTCTAATGAACATAAAATATTACTCAGCGGAAACATAGAATCGTTTTTCTTGATTCATTATGTATGGAATTATCAACATTATACAGATATTCGCATGAAACACAAATTTATACCATTACTGATCCAGTTTCTCATACAAAGGCAAACACATATAAATAAATGTCCACAAAATACTCAGGAGGAAAGTATACATCATATCATTAACAGTCCTGTATATACATATACATCAGTGTTTTCACCACACTGTGGTGATACAAAAGAATAGTTACCCTCACAGAGGGTTTACAACACTATACAGCCCTTCCTCAGGGTACATAACATAAACCAAACAAAATTGAGCCTTCAAG